>BQNB010025870.1:0-55336 GCA_026074375.1 Tanacetum coccineum
TTTTATACACACATTTTTTACACGTTTTTATACATAGTTTTATAAATATTTTTATACACACATTTTTATGCACGTTTTTATACACACATTTTTATACACGTTTTTATGCACACATTTCTATACACATTTTTCTACATGCTTTTATCCACGATTTTATACATGCATTTTTATACACGTTTTTACAGACACATTTTTATGCGTTTTTTTTTAAAAACGTGGATAAAATTGTGTGTAATGACGTGTATAAAAATATGTGTATAAAAATGTGTGTATAAAACGTGTCTATAAAAATGTGTATAAAAATGTGTGTATAAAACCGTGGATAAAATCATGTAGAAAAACGTGTATAAAAATATGTGTATAAAAATGTGTGTATAAAAATATGTGTATAAAAACGTGTAAAAAATGTGTGTATAAAACGTGTATAAGTTTTAAAAATAAGTAGAAAATATTTTTTTAACAAAATAATATAAAGGACTAACGATGCAATAATAAAATAACGATCGTTAGAAATGTAACCGAAAAACCTGTTAAAATACTAACTTTGCAACAAAAAAAAAGATCAATACCTTAAATTGAGAAAAAAAAAGATGAATACTTTTAATTGACATTGAACCTAAGATGAGTTCTTTTTATGCGATTTGCCCAATATAATATTCCTAAAACAGTGAATAAAAAGGGTGCGTGGATGTGAGATTTGAAGTAGCTATTTTGATTTCAAGATTGACATTTAAAATAATGAATTACTTAAGCTATGGCGTAGGACTTTCTTACTAAGTAGTATCCTTAACCTCTTAAATATAATTAATCTTACGAATTAGTGAGGGAAAATGAGTTTGTATACCAGCCTTAACTCCTATGACTGATTGGGTGACTATTTAATGAAGGAGATGGAGTTTGGCACCGATTTTTAAAAATTTTTTTCTAATTATGCTAATAAGATGTCCCTAGTTTTTTTGGTAAATATGCTATTTTTTTTTCAACTTTTAAGCATAGTAAACCTTTATTACAAAACGTACTTTCCTAAATGTTAAAATAAAGACCTTAAATACTAATAATAAAATAAAATCACTAAAAGTATCATAACGACACTTTTATAATCTAACACAAATGCTTACTAAAACTAAATATCCTTGAATGAATCTTCTGTAATACCCTGTTTAACCACAAAAAACATCTCAACTTGCTTCAAATTGGTAGTATTGGCCATGAGACATTGCTTTTACTTTCTCTCTCTTTTGTACTATTGCCACTTCTATAGGCAAAAATAACATGTCTAAGTACTACCACCATGTTCAGTACCAAAACACACTTGATTCCGCTTGGCATAAGCTTATGATGTCCCATTATTACCAACACTTGTCCTTGGATGACAGGAAAATGCAGAATCCATCATTGATTATTGCTAAAATAAGGAATATCAACAAAGAACACGGACCAGACAAATTTACCAATAATGGCTTATAAGCCCACATTCAATAAGGACAGAAAAGTAGACTGGGGAATAAGTCAAACCAAAATGTCATTGACCAAGAACTCGCGAGCGTGACGCTTCATGTGTTCTGAATGTTGTCTTGGCTATGTCTGCATCATTCATTCTGATTTGATGGTACTTACATCTTAAATCAAGCTTAATAAACAACTGTGACCCATGTAACTCATCAATAAACTCTTCTATGATGGGAATTGGAAATTTGTCTTTATTTGTCCTGCTTGTTTAGCGTGACTGTAATCCACTCACATTCTCCATGAATTGTCATATCTTTTTTACCAGTACGAGGTAGAGATATTACTTGGGCTATTACCCTTTCTTAATTACCCATATTTCTAAAAGGTTTTTCAACCATTCCTTCTATGCATCTACTAACTAGGAGATGTGTCTGTAATTCATATTGTTTACTTGGTTAATTTGCTCCCTCTATCAAAGAATAGTGTGATCAATTCTTGGAATATAGCAGGAACAGCAAAAACATCTTCATAGGCTGCTATAACTTGTTGAAGTATAGGATGAATGGAAGTAGCGGGAACCTCTTCAATTTGCATACAAGTAGCTACTGAGTTGGGAAACACACACATGGCCACATAATGAAGCTCTGTTTGTCTTACAATTTTATCAGAAGTCTTGTGAAACACACAATCCCCAATTTAGATCTGTGAGACCCTCTACCTTTTGACCCTTATACTTTGAAACCCATTCTCATTTCATGAAAGTTAAACCTTATATCACCAAATGTTGCAACCATGAATTTTAAGTACCTTTTCACAACACCCCCAAAAGGCAATCGCATAACAATCTGTAGTAATAACATAGTGTGCAAAGTTGCCACTTGAATTCCTTACACTTAGCATTAGTGACCAACTTATTACCATCAGCAACTGTGACAGACAATGGACATGTACTTCTTATGGGGAAGCCTAACTTTTTGGCTATGTTTTTGTCCAAAAAATTATGTGTAAAACCCACAGGACCATGAGTGTATGGTGTCTTGTAAAATCAATCCCACTATACCAAAAACCCCAAAGTCCTAAAATTAATATAGTACCAGTAATTCCATAAATTGAGATTAAGGGAGCAGATGCAAATCCATACAAACCATAATCCACCAAGTTACACATCTTCTCCTATCCTACAAATTCCCGCACCTTCCATTCTCAATTCCAGGCAAAAGCACTAATGGGTATAGATGTCCCCTACATCTTAATGCCCTGGTACATATATCTGAACATAATAAAAGACACAAATTTTGGGCTTCTCTTTTTCTCTGCTTATTCTTTCTTCTGTGACTACTTCTATTTTGACCATGTAACAAGGGTGTTTGGCTTTGTTTTTACAATAACCACTAGCAATTGTTTGGATTTGACCACTAAGGGCTAAAATACTACATTAACTACTCCCTATACCTTGAATTGTAAGGAGTACAAGAGGCTTTAATGTTTTCTTCTTAACAACATTCAAAGCTCTAATTTGAAATTATTTGTATAAAACAATAAGCATCTGCTAATGTATTTTTTTATTTGGCTTAAACATCCTAACACCATTTTAATTTCAAGTTGGAAGCACTACCCAAAACCAAACTATACAGCAGATCTTCACTGACCTCAACCCTACCTAACAGATTATCAAATGCATCTTCATACTCCCTAGCAGTTGTTTCATACTTTAAAATTTTCAATTCAGACATTAGATCATCATACACATTACCAAATCTAGTCATAATTGCTTGTTTATACACCCCCAAACTGACATTATTTCCATGTATTCTAATAAATTGACTATGCCACAGTAAAGCTTTATCATACAAATGAATGAAAATTAATGGTGTTCCTTATCCATTATCTGAGTTGTTTTCATACGTAAGGAATGATCACAACTAAACAACCCATCACCCTTAAACAATCATCAACCAGAGAATTTTTCGAATTCAATATGCCAATCAGCTATGCTACAATTAAAGTCCCTTGTTTCCCATATTTTGGTTTGTAGACTCAAAGCAGTAATGTTATTACCATTACCTTTCCTCCATTGACCTTTGCATAGTTTCCAAAGAACCTTTAACCATTCCAGCAATTGTTTCAGCCAAGAATCTCTTAGTTTCATAATCAAGAACCAAAGGAGAACCATTGGATGAACTGGACAAAGTATTTCTAGTTGTAACCACCGATTGATACTAACTCATAACTGTATAACTAACCTAACTAATCGAACTCAAGTATCAAGATATTTCTCACTGTTTTTGAAAGACCGATCACAACCAAAAATGATACAGAGATTCGTAACCTGATCAAGTATGATCACCTAACAGTTAGAAGAAACGTATTTTGTTAAATGATGTGCCCTAAACTACGTATTTGTGAATGGAAACAAGAACAAGATTCAAGATTTAAGAACGTATTTGAGAAGTGAAATGTATTTTGAAAGACAAAACTCTGTTGAATCAACTTTGATAAAAAAATGATTGGAGAAGATGACCGGAAATTGAACAATGGTGGGTTGTAACTGTATTATTTTGTGGTTATAGAGAAATCCCCGGAAAAATGCTTTGATACCACTTGATACAACAAACCCAAACCACTTAGGGCTCAATGAAGAACCGTTAAATGTATTACAAACAGATGGCAATCAAGAACCTAGAAAAATCAAAAAACGGATTGTAGTATGCCAAATGAATGTTGTTTACAGTTGGAACTGAATGATTAGAGAGAGAAAAGTGAATTACAACTCAATTAGCTAAGAATGAAAGTGAAAACATAACGGGTTTGGCGGGAAGAACTGTTAGAATCAGCTGAGGAGTAGATCACGTGCACATCACGTGGCTAGTCCGGACGTTCACCTCACGTGCCACCAACTTATCTAACAGCTTATTAACTAGCTTCTTATCAGCTTATAACACCCATACCCCGGTTAAAATAATAAAAGGAAAGTTAAATCACGAAACTAATTTTCTTGTGTAAATGTGTAAATTACTCATTTGTCCTTTGTTCAATTTAACGTCTATCCATTAAACAAATCTTAAATTAAAAACTCAGTTCAAATCTTTGTTATAGATCCTTCCGGGAAACTGACATAAATTAGGTAACCAACATTTGACCAAGTTTTCCAGAAAGCTGGAGCACTGCAAATAGTCATATTTTATTACTCCTCATAACAATTGTCAATATTAATATTCATACACGTTGTTCCAACATACTAAAAGAAAAAGTCACTGGATTTTGAAAAGGTACCATTTTTCTTGATGGGTTTTCATTAATTTTTGGGTTATTTGATGAATCTTGATCCACTTTTATTCAGTTTTTTCATATGGGTATGTTAAAAATCACTAATTTCTTGGTGGGTTTGTTGTATTAATGCAAAATTAGTGGTTTTTAGAGTTTAATTCTATACCCTTTTGCCAATTTCAAGATTGATCAAGATTCTTGATATTTAGAGTTTAGATTTAAGTAAAAATTGAATCTTGGATTGATTAGTTTAAGTAATGGTTGAAATGGGTGAAAGAGAGCTAAGTGTAGATAACGAGGGAGATGAAATGGTGGATGGTTCGTCTTCGCGTAATGAGGTTAGGGCCTTCAGGACACGTTTTCCGGGCTTAGTTAAAACGAAAGCTTATATCTTTGATGGCTTAGGTGATTACTATAATAAGGAGTGGGATTTAGTTGAGGGTAATGGTAAAGAGTTTTGTTGGTATCATGTTGAAATTCCGAAAGGAAATCAGAAGCTATCTCAATCGGCGCAGTATTTAATTGATGTTCTTTGTCCACCTTTGAAATTGCAAGACATTCTTTCTTTGATTAGTAACGGACCGTATTGTGGGCATGTTGATGGAGCACTTGTATTTAGAGTTAATTCACCTGGACCACCTTCTAGCAAATTTACGTTTAGGTTAGCTGCTAGGGTTACTGAGAATTCTGTGATTACTGTGTCGTTAGGTCGGGTGCCTAGATTGGGGTTTTCTCCAGTGGGTCAGTCTTTACTCTCTGAGATCCCGAGTGTTGAGAGTCCGAGTGCTAAACAAAATGGGACTAAGGAAAGTGAGGGGATGGTGATTAAGGAACATGTTCTTGATTTCTTGTTGACGATGAATCATTCTGAAGAGGCGGATAATCCTGTTCCTAAATCGGTTTCTAATTTGGTTGTTCATATCGTTGATACGCATGTGGATCATCTTGAGGATGTTGTTACTAAACTTGAGATCGAGCTTGATTCTGTAGAAGTTGAACTGGATAAAGGTAAGATTTGTCATTACTACTGATGAGCTTAAAGATCGAATATCTGTTCTTTCATAAAAAAATATACTCAGTTTTTTATTTGTCTGTCTATGAAAATTGCATTGTTTGATTTGACACGGTCTAAGAGAAGTTTGACTGTTAGTCTATTGATGTTGTCTGCATAGTTGCTTCGCGGGTTTCTTCTAACGATAAAAAACTTGGTGTGTTAGGAAGTTGAACATTACTTGTATAATACTTAAACACTTGAAACATAGTAGTGCAACTTCAAATTGCACTTTTCAGAGTAAATGCACATCCAACCTCATAATGGCAGATTTATTGTATCTTTTACTTTTCAAAAATCCAGAAATTTTTTTCCAAAGTTTTGTCGTTATACATCTGTAGCAATCTTATGCTTTTACTAAGCTTGGGTTTTCTATCTTTTTTAAAATTTATCAGAAGTTTATTCAGCTTATATGAATCTCATATTTCCTGTTTCCTTCATTTTCCCTCAATTGCAATCGATTTCATTTTTCAAACATCTCCTGCATCCGTGCAATATTTGTTATTTTTTCATTCAACACATGTAATTAAGTAATTAACATGTGTTGGGTGACCACGTTAAGTACATTTGAACGAAATTGTCACAAGTTAAAGTAGAAAACTTAATCTAATTGCAAAATGTGTTGTCTAGCTTTGTTTGTGTATGCCAGTAATTGTCATTGAGGTTATTTTATTTGATGTTCAAATTTCAGGTGGTTTTTCTTTGAAGAAACAAATGCTGGATGATAGAAGATTCCCCAAAATGCATCTCGACTTGCAACGGCTATTACAGGTAATCCTTTAATTTCTTACTCCCTTTGTTCCGTGTATAGAGTCCGTTTTTGTAAAAAAATTCTGAACATACAAAATATTCACACCGAGTGTGGTTCTTTAACTTGTGAATTTTTAAGCATGAGGGGGTGTCTGGGTATGCTTTAAGCATAAGGGGCGTTTTGGGGTTACGTTTGCAATTTTGGATTATGGTATTTTAATTGCTTTATCAAATCACACAAATTAGTGTTGAGTGTCTGGACTAAATGGATTATATGATTATCATAGAGTGAAATAAACCAGTCTTAAACTTTTGGATTATCAGGTCGAAAGTAACTTACTGAACAGATTATTCCAAAATGCATAGTCACTTGACTATCACATAATCAGCTTGAGAACACACATCAAGCCATCTAAGTTAGACTAGTATGAAATTGGATCGTGAGATCTTACGGTTTCATGTGAATGCAGGTGATTACGCATGGAGAACAAGTGTTTCCAAGAGTGAAGGAAAAATGTGCCACAAAGGACTGGTTTGGAAGTGAAGACATAAATTCCCTGGAAGAGTTAATTGGACGGCTGAAAAGATTAAAGGATAGTGTCGGTTTTATCTCCAATCGAGTCACTGCTGTTCAAGCTGGCCTTGACAGCTGGCAGGCCGAACAAATCAACCGAAAACTCTACTATCTATCGTTCCTGTCAATCATATTTCTTCCTCTATCCATCATCACAGGAGGTAACATGCTTCACTTTGACTTTTGAGGTCACATAAGCTTTATTTGAATTTCTGAGTTTAATGAGATTTATATTTAGATTTAAGAAATCTTTGAGATATCTGTTAGAGAACTATAATTGTTGCAGTTAGGATTGGATTTTAGTACTGGAAACCTGTATGGCTTAATGACATATATGTAAATGTTGAATCGGAAATAAATATGTTTGACCACCATACGTCAAACTCCCTTTTTTGAGTAACAGATGGAGTGTTTTGGGTTCTCCATATTCTTATATGCACTTATGTCCTTCATACTATGTTTGAACTCTTTTACTTTTGTTATATCAACATTGTACGTTTGACTTTTGAGGTCAAATTTGTTTGGACTTTGAGGGTAATGAGAATCAAAATACGTTTGAGAACCGTTTATACCTGTCATACTTCTATTATTGATGATTACTGATGCAATAAAACGGCGAACTCTTTGTAATAAACACTGGTAAATGAACGTAAATCTTGAGTAAAAAAAAAGTAAGTTTGGGCCTCAATAGCCAAACTCCCTTTCATTGAGTTTATTTACTTTTGTCATGTGTTATCTTTATCTGACTTTTGAATCTTAATAATTACATGACAGTGTTTGGGATGAACGTGGGAGGTGTTCCTTGGACAGGACAAAGAGATCCAGCGCTAGTAGACGGTTTTAGAAACGTGATGTTGGTTTGTGTTGCCACATTAGGTTTTGTCTTCTTATGTTTCTTGTTTCCATTTCTTTATACTCGAATAACTACTTGGAGAAGACAAAGAACTTTAAAAAGAAGCTGGTCTCTTAACCGCAAATCGTTCCTTAAAAGAAACGTTGCTGAAGAACGGGGAGGGTACCTTCGACTCTGACCCGAAATAAAGACTTGACCGGTTTGTTGATAGTTTTTGCAGTTCTTTTCTGGTGTATGTTGTTCATAGTTGCTACATAAAAAGGGGATTGGTGTATAAATATTGTTCAAAATTTTTTTGTACAGTGTTAGTAACCTGTTTAGGACCTAGTGATGTGGCAAACACTTTGGTGTTTTGAAATTCTTTATATTGATTTGAAGTCATTCTAGAATTCATATGCATATTCACCATCATGTTCATTTGAATTTGTGTGATTGCTTGCTGACATAAAAGTGTGATCTTGTTTATGTAAAGTTGGTTTATTGTTCGAAATAGTCGTTAGTAGTTCAATAGATGTGGTGTTCGTTTCGGCTTATGAAACATAAGCCCATTTGGGCTTATTCTTCATAAGCCCTAATTTTCTGGCTTATTTTGAGACTTGGGGCCTTATATAATCATAATAAACTTATATAAGCTCCACAAGTCTCAAAATAAGCCGAAAAATTAGGGCTTATGAAATATAAGCCCAAATGAGCTTATGTTTCATAAGCCTTTATATTTCATAAGCCGAAACAAACACCCCCACACAGTAATTTTCAAATTATTCTATAGGAAGAGAATATATAGCATTATTTTGTTGTTTCGTTTCAAGGAAGTGCTATTTGCAAGAGTGATAAATTAACATTATTGTATTATGTTATTAAGTTTGATAGTGGGCCGGAGAGAGAGAGAGAGAGAAACTTTTAAAAAATAATTAAAAAAAAGTAAGACTAATGGAGGGTCGACCATTCGGTCGGTAGAGCCCTCCAACCCCCCTCCCCTTCAGAAATTATATCCTGCTCCGACGAATACCTATGATCATAATCATACTTAAATTATTCATACCTAGATTAACTAACATACGTTATGATAGGAACATTTTGTAATTAATTCTCTATAGAAATTGTATTGAATGGTGGTAGGGGTCTTGTGTTGATTAGTAGGGGCTTTGTATGGTTTTGAATTGTGATTGAGATAGTATTTAAGACAGTGAACAATAATGATATGCTATTCAGAAACGAAAGTTTCAACAGATAGAGAGTTAATTGCAAACTCAGGGATTTTCTTCAAATAAATAATAAACAGTAGCTAGGTGGCTAACAGACCTTACATTATTAACTAAATGGACGACAGGCCTTACATTATTTGTATCTACCTCACGTCACTTAAATACAGTGCCTAGACAGTTGGAACATACATAGATGACCGAACATGTTATGATTTTAGTCTTTATATGACCAAGTCCTTAGCAAAAAGACTGTATCTGAAGAAGAAGCTGTACACATACTATATGAGTCCAGGTACAAAATTAGGTGATCATATAGATGAGTTTAATAAGTTGATACTTGATTTGGCGAATATTGATATCGATATTGAGGATGAGGATCAACACTTATGTTACTTGTGTCGTTGCCATCATCTTATTAAAACTTTGTGAAAACATTGTTGTATTAGAGGGAATCCTTGACAATGGAGGATGTTCTGGCGACACTCAATTCAAGAGAGTTGAAGAAAAGGACACAAGCAAATCCAACGACCCTTTATGCAATCCTATTTCTATTTGACTAATAACAAACTTGACTTAACACGGTGGCATGTCACTTGTGATTTAGTAGTAGTTCAGGCTATTGGCTGAGGTTAATGTGGTATCCTGCCACATTCCATTGTTCTTAAACGTTCTCTTGTGATTAATATACTTTATCGGGGTAACCCTTTACCCAAAAAAAAAACTTGACTTAACACTAAGACCCCTAGACTTATTGATAAGCTAATATAAAGACTAAAATCATAACAATTTCCACCTTAGGCTTTATATTAGCCTACACCAACACTCAACAACTCCAAGCAGTGTCGTAACTTGAGTCCAAGTACCACCTTCGTCAAGGCATCCGCAACATTGTGTTCAGTACCCACCTTCATAACTTCAAATGTCTTTGCTTCCAAGACCTCTCTGATAAAGTGATAACACACATTGATGTGCTTAGTCCTATCATGAAAAGCATGATTCTACGATAAGTGAATCGTGCCCTGATTATCACAATTAACTGCCACAATGTTTAGTTCTACGCCCAGCTCTAATACCACTTGTTAGACAATTACGATAATAACCCGAAGTATGATATGCGGAATCACTAGACCGTAGGTCATTCGTCGAGCACAAGTAGCAACCTTCAACTAAACCCGTTGAAGAACATGAGAAGAACAAGAAAAGAACACACAAAGTTTAGCATTATATGCACACGATATTATCCTCGAATACCCCTTTATTAGAGCCAATATAGCTTACAATTCGAGTAAGAAGAATGTTTTTAACTAGGATCCCTCCTCATCTCTATTTATAGAGATGAGGGGGTAAAGAAATCATGTTAGAGTCGGCTAAGGAATACCCCAACCGACTCCTTCATGAACAACCGACCATATGGCCTTTACTTGCCTTCCAAGGCTGTTAATACAAATATTCGCGTAAAAACTATATTTATATTTAATGATTTTCATGTTTTGATAATAACAAATATAATGCCATACTACGTAAAAGTTTACATAAACAAGTTATTTAGTCGAAAGTTTACTTGACGACGACAAATCACTTAAGGTATGAATATGGCATTATTAAACATAGTTAATGATCAAAGAAAAATATTATCATTTGCATAAACCTTTTCTAATCAAATGATTTAAACAACGGGCCATTTACTTAAATAGGCCGAGCATATCCCTAAATTCCAACTAATAGGCCATTTAGGTAGAACTTCCAAAAATAGGCTGCGTGAATGCCCGACTTTCTGTTTTTGCCTGATTTTTTGCTTTTTTCAGGTAAAAAACACTAAAGTCGAGCATAAAACATAAAAGTCGGGAAAATCAGGAAAAAATAGGACACGTGGCACCTTTTGTATGGAGTCGCGAAGTCGGGCAAAATAAATTTGGAAAAAAAAATCGCTCAAAAAAAAGTTGGAAATTTTTTTTGGTTCATCTATGTAATTATCCCTTAAACAAACACATGATTAATTATAAGCTAGTTATGTTAATCATGTAAGATAAAATAGGATTAACTATAAGTGGAAACAATCTTTCTAAATCTTTTCAAATCTTCCCAAATCTAGAAGATCTTTCCTTATTAGTGATAAGAAATATTTTACTTCTAGAAGAATCTATTAAACTAGATTTTTAAGTACAAAACAATCTTTTGTTAAGATCTAGGGTTAATCATAAAATGACAAAAATTGTCCCAGCTGCACCCAACGGATCTAGCAAAACCAAAGGACGGATCCAGGCTTAGATGGATCCGTGGATCCGTGCGACAGCTGGTTGGACATATTTTGAATTTCAAATGTTGCCTATAAATAGCAACCTTAAGTCTTCATTTTAGACAACTCTTGATAAATATTTTTCTTTCTAGATTTTATCATTTTCATATTCTTTGATCATTATACTTGTTTCATAATCCATTACAAGTGATCAACTCATTCCACTCTTTAGTGAAGAACACTAACAAAGACGTGAAGCTTCAAGTGTTATTAGTTTAGTTGTGTCATCACGGTTGTGATAATCATTTATCTTGTATCTCTTGTGTTGTGTGTTGTGTATATCATATGTGTATGATAGGTTAGTATTTAGGCCACAAAATACATAGTGTGTTAGATTAGTTCTATCTCGAAGTAGAACTCGGTATTTAGCTTAGTACCAGAAAAAGTGTAAGTGACGTGTACGGTTCTCACCGCCTAAAGGGAGCTTGTTGACATAGTGAAGAAAACTCTCAAGTTGGGTACTTCAGGAGTGGAGTAGGGCGAATAGGAGTTTCCTAGCCGAACTACTATAAATCATTATGTCATCGGTTTGATCTTTTCTATCCTTACTTGTTTATACATTGTAGATTACTTATTTATTTATTGCTTCGCTATCATATACACTTGTGTATATCTCTTGAATTGTAGGTTCCTAAATTCACACACATGAAGAACTAGAAAGAGAAAGCTAGAGAGAGATGGAAGGGAGAAACATATGAAAAATACACTAAATGTATGTGTAAAAATGATTCAACCAACACCCTCTCCATGTGTGGAGAGGGCTTTTATACAAAAGATAAACCGGGCTTTCCATGGGCTTGCCAGATGTTTTGGCCAGATGTTTTGGCCCGAGTCTTTTTCTTAAACATAACAATCTCCCCCTAAGGGAGGTCACCCCTGAAAGTACTAACTTAAGCTCAACAATCTTCCGATTGATCTTGTGTTCCAGCTCGTAGTCATTGATTCTTTGTTTGATATCTTGTACTTTGATGTGGTGATCTTTGACTTGTGATTTGAGCTTGTTTCTTTAATATTATCTTAGTATGTGATCTTGAGCTTTCTTGAGATCATCAGCCAAATATAATCTCTAATCATCATCTTGTGATCTTTTGCCATCTTGTGCACTTGTGACTTTCGGACCGACATGCTCATACTTGTTGCAATCTTGAAAGCTTGACTTTATATTCGTATTTCTTCATCAATTCATGACTCCATCACTTTGACGTACTGAAGAAGAAGAAGTTGATATCAGAGTTTGCGAAAGCTTCAGGTCATTCTTTCTTGATGTTATAAAGTCATTGAGTCTTGAGTATGCGCATGTGGCTATGAACATGACTCTGCTGGAACGAGGTATCTGCATCTTCATCTTTATGTAATCCTTAAATAAAATAGCTAGTAATAAAGCTTGGTGACGAATATGGCTTTGTCGTTCGTCGGAGTTCGGTTGCATTAACCTCCGGTTTTGTGAGGACCGTTTTACAGTATAAACATTGTACCTGTGATCAGGTAGATTCATTATAAGAACCTCCTTGACAGGGTTTCCAGCGCAAAGTGTTAGATCCTCTAACGCGGGTGCATCAAATTCACTATACTTGCTAGTATCTTTTTACCGGACACTTCAAAGCAGGCTACCTCACTAATAGTATTTCTACTAATAGAACGGTAAGAGTGAATCACTGAGTTACTATCTCACCGATTGAAGAGAAAATTAATTTGAAAATCAATCAACATGTCACTGGTAAAGAGTTTTTGTAACACATCGAGAGTTTTAAGCTTTTATCAAAATTCATCCTCCGTCAATTCATAATCTGGACTGAATCGATGCTAGTGTCACAAGTTTGATCCATTTAGGATCTCACAAGTCACCTACCAAGAGCTTGTTAGATGTTGGCTCTAGCAGGATTTCCATCTTCATTGTGAATACATGAGTATCACTCGGATGTTCTAGCAACATCACATGGATAATGCGTAGGACTCTTAAGATATATTCCTTGTTTTCACAGTGTGAGAAAAACAAGTACATTAGAATAGTGTCCTAGTGAGATTTATGATTGATCTCTTGGCTCTAGACTTAATAGTGCGTTTTGGTTTTAGTGATTGGAGGCTGGAGCTGACTGCCACCCTTTCAATATTAACTAACTCGGAGTGAGAAAGTCAATAAAAATGCGTGAATCTCTGTGAGAAATAAAACAAGAGTCTGTTGAGAGACCTTGAGTGGCTAAGGAGGGTTGTGCATTGCATCACTGGGTCCATGATGTCAGTCTTCAATATCAGCAATCATCATTGTGATTCTGACAGCAGATGTATTGACCCGGTTTCTGCCTAGGTGTATAGAGGGCTTCTTTCTTTTCACCCTTTATCCGTACAATTCTTTTTAATTTTTCAACCCCTTTAGTGCTTACCGAGACTTCATGACTAGTACCTTGTTGGGTTTGTTCCAGTACTAGCTCCATCTCAGTTGGCACTATTATCTTATTCTCACTTTTATTCCTTTTTATCATACCTAAGGACTTCTACACTAACTAGTGGATTGTCCCTGGGTAGATCTCCCCGGTTCTGGCAGGATCATGGGAACGAGTACCTAACCTTACCATCCTTATAACATTGATAAAAGTAAATACATGGTCAGTCTTTTGGTACAATTCACCTTGCCATAAAACCAATTGAAAAAACTCAATCAGGTACTTGTGATATAAATATCAAAGCTTTTAGTACCCTGAATGTTTCAGCAATGCTCCCCCTCAATATGTGCACCGATATGCGAAATTGTTTAGCACATGGAGGCTGGGGTATACTTATGAATCCATAAATCACATTTTTATCGGTTAACATATTTTAATCACTTTTTCTCCCCTTATCAAAAATTTCAAATCCTTTGACATTTTGGATATCAAATGATTCAAATATGTTAGAAAATTTGGGAGAAACAAGTGCCAATTATTCACAAGCCTATATAGGAACACATAAATGCTCCCCCTCAAATTATGAGGGTATGTGTTTGTGTCATGTATATAAAATTTTTGAAAGATTTTGAGTTTAACGAGAAACTCATGAAAAATTTATACGATGACACATAACACTTAGAGATACACTACATTATACTGTACAATATATAATATATAATTTTTAAGATAATATTGACCTGAGTACCAGAATGATGAAGTCATTCTGTTCTTTGGATGAGTCTGTAGTCAATATCTCTTACACGTCCACTCACAAAGCTTTCGAGATTCTCTTGAACTGTCTTTCCAGCAAGAGGTCGAACACATTTGAACTTGAGCTTGTGTGGTTGGTGGTGTGGGTGTTGATGCTGTCTTATCAGTAACTATTGAGATAACAGTTTCAATGAGTGGAGTTCTTTGGACAGCGGAATATCCACCATTGATTGAATCTCGAGTTTAGCATATGACAGAGTTAAACTGGTTTGTACATTTCCAGCTTCTCTGCAACTTCTGCATCAGTTTTGTATTCTCAGCTTTGTTTTCCTCATCATTGGAGACATCATGAACTTCATTACCAGATTAAGAAAGTAAGCTGCTTGAGCTATCAGAATTGTCCTTTGGCTCATCAGGAACCTCTGGACTAATACCAGATCCTTCACTTGAACTTTTGAAAAGCTGTTGAATTTTGTGGTCAAGCAAGCTTCTTCTTCTTTTAGAAGCTTCCACAGCTTCCCCCGAATCATCAATCATTTCTTAAGTAGATTCAAGGCTTTCTTGCAAGCCGCATTAAGAAGACTTGATGTGTAAAGCCCAAATATTCGAAGTACACAATTAATTCGAAACCGTAACACCAAAGTCAATTAAGTCCCGGATGTCTGAATTTCTCCTTATATGATAGTGATGATATAAATTAAACACCAAAGTCATCTAAGTCCCGGATGTCACAATTATACCCTCTAAATATCCGAAATGATAGCACCTAAGGGAACTAAGTCCCGAATGCACACATTTCTTCTTGCAAGATACTGACTATCTAAAGGAATCATCATACTTATCAAACCTATGTGTACCTCTTTTGTCAACAAATTCTACTCCTTTGAAAATAAGCTTAGTGATTAACTGATTGGGAAAATATTAATCAACTTCAAGGTTTCTAAAACTACATAATTATTTTCAAACAAACCTTAGTCTTTTAAAACTATGAGGTGTTGGTAATATTGATCGAATGTAGTTTTAAGCCTAAGCCACTAATCTTGAAATTATATTTAAGCCCATAAAGTTATTAACTTATGACAACTGAAACCCTTGGAGTTAAAATTAAAAGATAATTCCATACATCCCCAACTTAAATCTTGTAATGCCATATTTACCCGGTCAAAACTCATAATCTCGTATATACCCAACTATAAATAACAATTTGTTATATTTACCCATCTTTCTATAAAACTAGTTAAAATATAATTTATGTTAGTAAAATTCCCTTTATGCCCTTGATCATAAATCAATTCTTATCATCACTTGCTGATGATACCATCATCCATTATCATCATGCACGTCCTCTATTCTATTTCGAGCGAAAATTGTCGTAATACTTGATAAAAAGCAACTGTTATCAGGACCTCTAAATTCAACACATAACTGCAACACTAAATCATGATGGAAATAATTTTGGATATAAAAAATCAAAACATCAAGTGAGACAAACCCATATAAAGAAGGAATTAATTTCGAACAGCCCTACAAACGTTGTCGAACATCTTATCGAATTCAAATAAGATTTCGACCCTAGAATAACAAATCAATAGAGATACCATATATACCGGTTGGAACCCCTTGCTGCACAACTTTCTTGAGCTTTTTTCTTCTTTCCTTAAAATTCTAAAAAAACCATTAGCTTTCTATAAAGAATCTTTATACAATGCTTATGGTGTTTTAAATTTATCACCTAACTTTCATTTGTCTCGCCTGATGTTTCTAATGTCAGTTGCTTTTTATCATGTATTACGGCAATCTTCGCTCGAAATAGAATAAAAGACGTGCATGGTTATAGTTGATGATGGTATCATCAGCAGGTGATGACAAGAATTGATTTAAGATCCATTTCTTTGTTAAGTGATAAGGGGTAGAATGAGAATTTAATAACATAAATTATATTTTAACTAGTTTTATAAGAAGTTGGGTAAATATGACAAATTGTTATTTAAATTGGATATATATGTCATTATGAGTTTTGGTTGGGTAAATATGACATTACAAGGTTTAAGTTGGAGATATATGGAATTATCCCTAAAATTAAATTAACTCCCTCTTAAATTATTGCCCGTTAAGTTAAAACTTTTCCATATAATTACCGTGACATGTTGAAGATAATTCGAAAACACTTTCTCCCCCTTGAACCCAAGACCCGTATTCTATTTAAAGATCTATTGTATTTGTTCGAGTGGTCGAAATTTCTTGAAAATCTGTTGTAGTGTCGAAAACTGATTCTGATTTGATTAGAACACTTTTGAAATGGTTAACCCGAACTTGATTTATAAAATCAATATTTTTGAGAAAAATCGTTCGGGTTATAAAACTTATACCAATGGCAACCTAGGTCCTTCTAGTTGCAAGTTAAAAGGAGCAAGTTCCTAATTGCCATATGTTGCATTCTAAATCATAAAGGTTGAAACACATAACATCTAAAGCCTAAATGAGTTAAAATTAATTAACTCCCTTTTAAATCATGATTCGTTATTGTCAAACCTTTTTTGTTTACTCCTTGATTATTCAGAAAGATCGTTTTGAAAGAATTATTAGCACATTTCTCCCCCTCAAATAATATCCCGTTTTCTACTAAAGAGCTATAGACATTGTTTGAGTGATATAAAATTCTTTTAAAATCTTTTTCAAATGAGAGACTGAGATGACTGATTCAGTTTTGAAAGACAACACCTTTTCCACCATGGTTAACACAAATAATTTTGAAATATCAATGAAGAAAAATTATTTGGTTAAAAAGAAGACTTCTCTTCTATGTTAAGAAATAACGCACTGAAACGTACATCACTCCTATGATGCATGGATATGAAGTGATCCATGCCCGGAAAAAATTAATTACCCATTGTCAGGAACATCTGTCTTTTTGGCGACATGCTTTCCTCAGATTGAAAAGCGGGTTGTAGTCTGAAATAACTACAAGCCATGAAGACATGTTTTGAAAGTTTGAACTTCTGCTCGAACTTTATTTAAAGACCCGTGTCATTATTGAATGACATCTCTAGGTCCGTAAATATTATCGATTTTCAAAAGACATGTCTTGAAAAATATTTTCGATATTTTCTGTTTTCTTATTTTTATGGTTTTTTGTAGGTTCTATATTTTTGTATTTTCTTTTTATAAAATTTTTATAAGAAGTGAAAAATCTTTTTGTGTTTTTCTAATTTTCTGTATATACATAGGATACACGAATATTTCTCTTCTTTTGAAGATAAAGCGCACTGAATCGTACACTTTTCTTTTCTTTGAGGAGCGGGGCCTGAAGTGTTGTCTGCAGACGCCATCGAACATGTACATCATAATTGAATTCCTTGAACCCCTGGTTTCTGAGATATCAGTCCTTTTAGTAACCAAACTCTGAGTCTTTCCTTTTTAGGATTGAAAGATGTACCTGCACTTAGGTTAAGAGTACATGCACTGACATTAAGAGTTTGATCGCATTCATATGGGTTAGTGATATCTTCATTTGAACCATTTGGGGGTTCACTGTCAACCTTGGTTGTGCAATCGGTGAACATCTTTCCAGTAGGTATCCACCTAAGACCAGCAGTCTTGAAAATTCTACCCGTCGGTTTCCACCTAAGACAAGATCTAGGAGTGTTTGGTTTCTCATGCACAGCGGAAGACTTATTGGGAGAAAACCTATATCCTTTAGAGATCCATCTTTTAGGTTTGATTACATTAGTTATCTTTTCTACGGGTTTGATGTTGTTTCTAGTCTTAGGGGATTGAACCTTAATGCGAGAGTTCACCTCTTTCAGGAATTTTGTTAAACAGGCATCATGATTTGCATTAAAGACACATTTCTGACAAGTCGAACAAACAAAGTGTTTGGAGTCCAAAAAGGAACTAGAATTCCTAGAGTGATCTACTAGTGGCACACCATTTGACATTCCACAACTACTCTTAGATATAGGCAAACTCCTAGATGTTTGTTTGTTGCTCCTAGGTTTTGGTTCGCTACCATTAGTAGTGTTTTGTAAGCTAGTAGTATGCATCACACTAGGTTTAAGATTCATATTTTTGTCTTGTGTCTTTTTCTTAGCCTCCTCTAGATAGTAATTATGAACCATGTCATTTGACCCATACGATTCTTTAGAACTATTCCTAGATGAGCTAGGTGCAATTACGTGATGAGGTTTTGCAAGCACATATTCTCTAACTTTAGGCAAATAATGAGGAGTGACTGGTTTTGACAAAAGGTTATTCACATCAACTTAGGAGGCAAGAAATTCAAGTCATACTCAGCTAGCTAGTATGAAAACAGATTAGGATTGTGCCTATAAAATCAGGCCAAAAATGGGAGATAATACGAGAAACCAAAACCGGGCCAGAACTTGGGGCTAGTACTTTAAGTGTAATCTTTTGCCTAAACTATTGTGTTATGAAAGCAACAAGAAAAAACCTATGATGAATGACAGTTTGGTCCGGGTATATATCAATTTTTGCACATTCTTATAACAAATGACAGTTTGGTCCAAGTCTTAATGCACGTGAAACATGAAAGAATCCCTAAAAGGTCTAATGAAAATTTCATCTACCTTTAAAGGTCAAAGTAGTTATGGAATTAAAGATAACTAACATGGAAGAAATATAAATCTGATCATTTACAAAACTACTCATAGTTCCACACCAGATATATAACATAACTTAGAGAGAAAAACTAAAACACTCGCATCATACACACAATTATTTTATACATTATCTTACGAGTTTACTTGGGAGTGCATATCAAATAAACGTTTGACCTTTAGAATAATAAGTCATAAATCTCGCAAATGGTCCATTATGTGTGTTAAAAATCCACCTGCATATTAACATTACAAAGTTCTAACTATTAATAGTGTTTATTTTCAGGATAGGGGCTTCGGTTGTAAAGCATAAGTTCTCAGGTTACGTTATAACCGGTCAACTTTGTTGTTGTCATAATGAAAAACAAAATAGTCCTTAAAGTTAGATGATGTAGATGGAGGATTGCTTGATTTAGTCGCGAGTTCACCTTTTAGTACCTTGATATTATGCATACATAAGTTAAAAATTCGTTCAACCACCTTTCAACGGCCCACAAAATAATGTTGTCCATAAAGGTTCTCTATAAAAGTTTAGCTTATCTGATATTGGACATTCTAATCAGTTAGAGCCTCAACGTTCTTAGGAAATACATCATAACAATGAATATCTTACAAAACTGGTTCAAATTGTAACATAAGAGCCAAGATCCTATAATTCGAAAAATAGGTATACAAAAAACTAACTTTTAGGTAAACAGAAAATTACCTGCAACATGTTTCAGCCATGATTATATGTATGGACTAAGAGCTTCATTCCCTTGTATGATACAATCATTTGATTCAATCATTCTCTTAACGGATGTCAACATTAATTTAAGACTTTGAGTGTACAAATTTCATAAATAAAACACAATGATTCTTATTTCTTAGAAGATTCACTTATCAATGTTCTTTACCGATGCAGGCTATGGTGGTATTAATATTTATTATCTTCCATGATTAAATGGAAACATGTAACAATATTTTGCCATTTAATCAACATACGGACTTGTTGTACGAAATACAATGCAAGAATAAATAGCAACACAAAATGAAACTGAGCCAAATAAAGAGTTTAGTGAAAAGTTACAAGGACTAAATGAAGGCTTACAAAGAGTTATCATGCAAGGTAGCTATTTCAGGATGATCATGAAATCTACTCACAAGCTTTATAGGTGAAAAAGCAGACTTGTCACAGAAAAAATGGTATGTGAACGACGACATTGGCCAAAACTAATAGTTGACTGTAAAGAGATGACTCGGACCTGAAGACATTCCACTTGCGTGTCTGTAATTTTCCAGGGAGTACAACACTACTTCAACCTTGTTCTGCCAACATACAACACCGGCATACATGAGATTAAAACAGATAGTTAATAGGGCCTTAATTAATATGTTTGTGTTGTGCTCTTAACCTGTCCCATCATGTTGTCCTGGTGATAAAACTGATGCGTATTTTTTTGTTCTCGTTGCCTCGTTTTATAAAAATCTGAAGCTACACTTTTCAAACTTATGAAACATTTTGTAAGATGTATAGTAACACAAATATATGATAATTTAAAGGAGAGATCTTTACGGAGAACTGGTTGGCCATCATTTAAGCATTCTCACATGCACCCATAATTATTTGAAATTGCAAAACTCTCTTCTAAAACCTCTAGTTATGATGCCACTTCTGCGAAACATATTAAAGAACCTAGATACCAATGAAAACACTCATAAATCAAGTGAAAATAATGATTCAAAACTCAAATCAACGGGTTCTAGTTCAGGAATATACCGGTTGCTCACTATCACGAACCGAACAAATAACATGCAATAAAGATGTGCTTATATCAATTTCAATTCAAGATTAGTGTTTGGGAATGCATATTTTCAGTGTACATCTACTTGTTTTGAGGCACATAAATTTTTTATTTAATATAGCTACTTATCTAAAAATTTTATGGCAAAAGGGTGTTTGGGATCGCATGTTTAGAACATATTACACATTGGAAAAAAGCAAAAGCCGTAAAACGCCTTTTTCAAAACATCATGATCACTTTTTCATCCAAACAAATTAATAAAAATCGTTAAACACATACCTTACAGAACAGTATGATTTACTGTGTTGATTTAGGCTTAAAAATAATGATGAAATTCGTCTCGTGCATCATCATTAACTATGGGCTTTAATCTGTAGAAAACAAACAAAACAATCGATGATATAACATGTACCTCGTAGTAATATGCTATTATAATGATTTCAAAAACTTGAAATTAAACATACCATGAATCATCAAACCCCAAATTGTTTTAATTTGGGATAATATTGTGTGCTTAAAAAATCTCATTCTCTTTTGATATGATTTTGAAAATCAAATATGACCATAGTGATACAAGATTATAATTTTGGAATTTTCATTCAAAATCAGGAGAGAATGGGTGAAAGTATAATTGTCAATTGATTTTTGAGTTCTGTTTGTTTTCTAATTCTTAATTTATCCTTGGACTCATCTCCGATTCTGGGCTTAACATCAACCAAACTTCCATTTTCACCATTCTGCAAGTACACCCTGAGTTAAAATGGAAACATCATGACTAAGAAGGAATCTACCTATTAATTATATTCTTAAGTGGGAATGAACAATCACCTAACGCCTGGCAGCTTTTCCATTTCTGTGGCATAGGCTAGGTTCAAAAGGCCCTCATTGCCATGCTGCACGCAAAGAAAATAACAAAATATCATCATTGTAGTACTGGAGAACTGAACAGGCGATACCATGAAATTATATTTTAATGCTTTTGGTAAACTCTTACCTTATCATTCAAATCAACATAAATAGTATTTTTGTATCTTTCTAAAAGATCATGAAAGTGGCGTTTCACGACCATAGACTACATGCATTTACCCAAGTTATATTCAGAGGAACCTGATTATATTCTCATTATAGAGAAATTTATAAATCAAACAACAAACTTTTTATGATCAACATCCATAACGTACCTTCATGTTAACAAATAGAGTAAACAGACTTTTAATAACTAATGACAAATAGTGTAAATAGGTTTTGGAGCAGGAAACAAAGTGTGGTTGAGAGTTTAGAAAAGTATGACATGCACCTGTTATTGTGGTAATCGCAACTCTTTTGTAGCCCACTATGTATGCTCCAGCCTATAATCACATTCACATTAATGTATTACTACCAGGAGTTTGTTAGTATGCTCCGGCCTATACATCTCAGTAACTGCATCAATTTTCCTTCATAACACTATGTTATTACTTTTAAATGAGACATACCTGATTATGAAGACCAAAAGCCGAATTTTAACTCATCGCTTACTTCATTATCTTGACCTATAATAATCAAAACGCGTAACCCAAAATAATCACCACCTAATAACACAAAGAGGTATTCGTATGAATGATTTGGTTATATATGAATCAAAAAGCACTAACCTAGAAATTAATAAAATAAAAAGATAATATATAGACAATAATCAATCTGTAAATTAACTGCATCATAATAATTATTAAAATAAAATTAAAATAAAAAAGTAAATCAAACATGCCTAACCTTAAAATGAATCGCTTGTTTAGATTGATTATAATCATATTCATCATGTGTTGCGTAGGTTTATCGTGATTCAAAAGATATGTAGTATATGTTCTTCATTAGTTGGAACAAAATTAGGTTAGAGTTTTTTGTTACACATGTGGATTTGATGTGCTTGATGTTAATAGTGGTTTGGATCTTGAATCAAAATCGCTGAAGGATTTGATGTGGGTGGGGATTTAGTTAGGAATGTTTGATTTGAATCAGGGGAAAGATATTCGGTGAAATTGAAACGGAAGAATGAATGCGGGCTGATATTGTAGCAAAGGTTTAAGGAACTTCCTAAATGTCCAAAATACCCCCGTTTTTTACACTGGTATTGCCTAGTCGCCAAAATGTTCCTATTTTGCCCTTTGAGTCAGCATTAAAACAGCCTAGTCATCATGCCTAGTCAGCATGAACTAATTCATAACTTGTCTATTATATAGGTATATATATATATATATATATATATATATATATATATATATATATATATATATATATATATATGCGCCATAAATATAATCATGCAAAACCAATTCAAACAATTAATCATACTAAACACAATCAATGCACGTAATTAAACAAGAATTTAACAAAAGTCTTCTCGGCTTTTAGAATTAAACAATTAATTCATGTAACAAAGATTTCATGCATACCACATAAACAAGCATGCATCCAAGATATATTAAGCTTAACAACCATGGTTTACATGCATGTAACACATGGTTCACAATTTATTTAACAATAAATAAGCAACAATACATCATTTAAATGCAAATTATAAGCCACGCAACATAATAAGCGAATAAAATAAAGTAAAAATATTAACCATATTTTAATTTCCAGATTTTATGTGAAATTTTAAGACAAATATATTTCACTAACTAATTTCCTAAATTAGATTTCACATAAAAGGCGAGAAATATTCAAAAATATGCGTTTTTATTTTAACCGTATCTTCCAAAAATACTAACCATATTTACTTTTTAGATTTTATGTGTTTTATAGGAGTAATTATGTCACTAAATAAAATCCTAAAATAGAATTGCACAAAAAAAGCAAGAAAATATCACAAAATATGCGTATTTTAGGTATTTTTACTCTTTTTATGTAACTATAAAGCTATATGATTTGGCTCGTGATGCCACTGTTGGAAATGGTTATCTAATAACCCTAATATTACACATAATATTCTACGAGCTACACAGCGGAAATAAACACATATAGCAACTATAATTAACATAAAACATAAACGGAAAACGTACCTTTAGCAACCAAGCTAATGAAGAAATGAGAGCTTCTTGAGAATACGCATGTGTATTAAATTATGCGAAAACAAAACCTTTCGATTTGCTAAAATAAGCAACCTCTACGTGTATCCACACTACACGTTAACCAATATCACCCGAATGCTAGTTCCACGAACCAACGCTCAAGAATACTACATGTAGTCGAACTCAAAACTCCTTTCCCATAGGGGAGTTTGTTTCGTCGACCACCAAAGAAAATAGAGAAGAAGGGATTATCAAATGAGGCTTAGGGATCCTCTAATAAGATTCAATATAGAGCTCTTAAGTTTACCTATCCCACCGATGTGGGATAATATGGTTTTCTCTTCTCTTTTTGCCTAGGCCGGTCGAACTAACACCAAACACCTGGGTATTGAAGTTTTGATATTTCTAATATTTATGTATAATTACATCTAATTACATATTAATTAAAAAGCCTTATAGTTAATTATTCGTAAACGAACTAATTAACGACCGATAGTATTCTATCGTTGGAATGTTAATATACATAATAAATATACACTCATATTATTATATACACTAATCGAGTATTAATACATATATAATAAATATACAACTTAATATTATTATAGTAACTATACAAAAGAGTGAAATCTAATGTAATACGGTGTTGACCCCCGTAGGCTCACATATTCCTAGTTGTATAAATATCCATATGACATGAGCATATCCTAACAGATTGTAGCAGCTTTTAGGGCGTTTTTGGTGTATCAAAACCTTATTGTATCAGCCTTGAACCTATGTTTTAATGAATTGAAGTCTTCTATCTTTTATCACTCAATATGTCTATGTGTTGTGTGATTGATTCTTGTTCTTTGCTTCCTTTTAATATGCTAGGCTATATATTATATTTAATTTTTCCCATTAGTATTGACTTATGATAGCATGAAACTGTAGGTTGGTAGCGATTGTTTTTATAATATGGTTGTCTTTATGATGGATGTGCGCGTTAGGCTCTAGAAAAATGGCTATAAAATATTACATTAGCATAAACGTCTAGGAAAACGCGAGTGTGTAGAAAGGATACCATCGATAACAGTCTTCATACTACCTTACCCCTAATATGGTTGATCCCTTTTAAGTGTTTTAATGCATGTAATGTACTCTTAGTGGCCTTGTAATAGTCTTCATACTACCTTACCTGTGCGTTGCCTAAATGGAATATTACATAGACGATAGATTCGTGTAATCTGTTCATGACCTAGGAAATACTTACACAGATCATTACAAGTGTGACAAAGCAATATAATTAGGAGAAGCAAACTAAAGAGTAATGCATGCTTAAAGTAAATAACTGTTCGATTACCAATATAAGAGTTCTCACCAAAGAAGCCTTAGATTTTAATGAGTTAGTTTAATTAGTTAAAACTAAACCACCTCTAAAACCATAATTTTACCTGCTTTCTATAAAATAAAATAATAAAAAATAATCTTCTTTCAACCCTTTAGAGCTCTGATAGATTTAGTTCGAGTCTTCACACACTATTCCTTAGAGAATGATAACAGCCCCCGAGTCTTACCTTACTACACTACAACGGTTAGGTGCTTTGCCTAAGAGATTGTAAAATTCTTTTTGAGTCCACAAGACCCGCATTAGTAATTTACTTTTATGAACTTAGGTCACTTCACTTTTCATAACTTGTAAGTCTCTAGGTAAACCCGATATGGCGTAAATTTTTAAGTTTTTGCACTTATGTTTCTTATAACGGGCTTATAACACTTCAATATGACCTAAGTGTATAATTTTACTCTTAGCCAACATTACTTAACACATTTTACATGTAACCTATAATTTACTACACAATATACACATAACTATATCTTTTTACACAAAACATTATACATTTAACATACAAAATACTACCTACACAAAATAAATACCTACAAAATAATAATAAACATCAAAAATCAATATTTAATCTCTCTTGGATGCCCCAAAACCGGAATCACTCCACCCATTGTCATACCCCGCCAATGGCGAAAACACGAGATGCGACGAAACCGTTCATCGCACAAGATACAAGATCATACACTTTACAATTTACAAAGAAATGAAATTTGGGTTTACATAAATTTTACAAGTTGAGACTTGACAATAAAATAAACAAAACCCATCTTGACCCAATCCTCTTGGATTTACATCTTTGCTCTTCCATCATCAATCATATACCTTTAACTGACACACCTAAAAATGATTATAACACCACGTGTTTTAGGGTCTGCTTACGATGACAATAAATCACTATGTATTTTAGTATTGAACCGTTGCCTTTTAATTCGTAAAAAGTTAAGGTTAACCGCAATAAGCTAAAAATGATATTCAACGTAATCAGGCATCAAACAAGTAACGATCTACATCAGATCAATTGTTAAGTAATTATTTGAGGATATTTATTAACTTTGTTTAATTTACTTTTTATGGGATCGTAAGTTGTTTACAGATTGCGCGATAAAATACGTTTAGGCATTCCCGGAACCACAAAAACTTTTCTACGCTTCAACAAATACCCATTTTTATACCCAATACCCAAAGTTCATTAAAAATACACCCACATATATCATATGGGACGAATTCTATGCAAGAAAAACAAACCAAGACTTACCATTTAAAGTATACATCTTTATGTAATAAAAATGCAACTTGTATCTTATAAATTATGCTAGATATTTTGTATAAAAGATCAAAGAACCAACTAGTCATTTCCATCCTTGATTTCATGGGATAACCTACATCTAAGGGAACAAAGAAACACAAGGACCATGTACATTTCAAGAGTTAGTAAAGACTAACTCATGACTAGTGGTTTTAACCACTAGTCATCCCTAATTCCCTCTACATGTCCCCCCCCCCTTGTTACTTGTTGTCTTTTGGTCTTTATTTTATCTACTTTGACTAGTCCTTATGGTACATATACTAGCAACTAGCAAGAAGTAAACACATACTCATTTCCTTAATGCAAATTTCACACATACTCTCCCTTTTGGTCTCTATTAACCTACGGCATGAACCAAACCACCCTAAATAATTCATAAACTTTAATCTACAACACTTACATACATTCCTACATCATATCTAAGACCTATCAAGAAGGATTGAAGGCTTGGTTAAGCTTTTTCAAGGGTTAAGCAAGGAAAGGTTGAAATTAGGGTTTCATTGGTTTTTAGGGTTTTCAAGTTGTGCAAGCTAGGGTTTGTAATCTAAACAAGGGTTTAGATTTTGTTGGTTATCACCACATATCATATTAAGTTCATCTAAAACTCTTTATGTCTTTACAGTTATACATTAGTATATATAAGTTCTATGTAGCAAAATCACCATTTAGGATACTTTTAAACATGTAAAATGGATTTTTACTTGTGATCATTGTTTTGTGAACTTTTACATATGTTATGTGGTTGGTAATATCATGTTATAATGGGATTATAAGTATTGTACAATGTTGGTTTAAGTATAAAAAGTATATGGATAAACTAGTTAACTAAAAGTTACTTAATGAGTTTATGATTTTATAAGTGTTGTTAAGGACTTGATTCTTGGACATTTTTGGACAATGATGGACTTAAGGACCCTAGGAATGTAATACATGTGTTATATATTGTTATAAAGGATTTGTAACAAAGTGGCTAAAAACAGAGCTATAACGAATAAAATACGACATTTACGGGGTTTTACGATAACTAAAGCTATAAAAATAAGTTTATAAACTGTCATGAACAGTAAAAAGTACTGTTCACCAGTAGGTCAAAAAAATGAAAATGTAATATTTTGATAACGCGTCTTTATATGAAAGCGTGGACATAAGAAACGTAAGAAACGGGCTTAAAACGAAGAAATTGCGGCGTTTTTACTATTGAGATATTATAAACGTTTTAACTTTATAAATATGATTTCACAAACATGATTAGATGGTGATGTAGCTATATAGAATTATATATGGAATTAGTTAATCAATGTGCTTAGTACTTATACGACCTATATAACACCTCGTGTTTTCAAGACATTGACGACGTCGATAAATGTACTATTCATCTTTTGTATTGTACGCGTTTGTTTTAAATCATAAATGTTAAGCTAAATTGCGTAGGCTAAAAATATTATTCGTTCAATGTAACGGGCATCAAACAATTAAGCGTTTACATCAATCAAGTATTAAATAATTATTTTGAGAATAATTATGGTCTTTGTTTAATTTATTTTATTGGTTACGTAAATTGTGTACGTTTCGCGATAAAATTTCATTTAGGTATACCCGGAACCACCATAATTAATCTACGCTTCAACAAATACCCATTTTTATAACCAATACCCAAAGTTTTATAAAAATGCACCCTTATAACCCATGTTAGCCGAATTTCTACCTAAGAAAAACCAACCAAGACATAAACATTTACAAATATACACTTTGTATTAAATCTACATCTTTTATACTTCAAGTATTAGCAAGATATTTCCATAAAAGATAAAATTCACTAGCTAGTCATTTTGTTCCATGATTTCATGGGATGATATGCATCTAAGGGGACATAAGAACATAAGTAATAAATAAGAACAAGTGCAAGTATGGAACTTGCAAGACTTCTATCATGACTAGTGATTTACATCACTAGTCACCCCTTTTTCTCTTTCCAAATGTGCCCTCCCCCTCCTTGAAACATGTGGTACTTTGAATACTTCATATACTAGCATTTTATATATATAACTTATGCACTCAAGAGATAAACACACAAGTCTTTCACTTAACTAAAAATAAAAACAATCTCTTCCTTTGTCCTCCCTAAAGCCCACGGCATCAAACACCCTCCTAAGCAAATCCATACCTTGATTTTCTAAGAGCATACACACATATACACGTCATTCCTAAGATATTCTAAGATGTTTCCAGCAAAGTGATAACCATTTGCAAGCATATGTCAAGAAAAGGAAAGATTAGGGTTTCATAACCTAATCTAGGGTTTCATATTTGCAAGCTTTGATTTTGTGTCTAAACAAGGGTTTAACACTTATTTCTCATCACCATCATTCATCATAAGGTCTTCTATAAACCTTTATACTTTCATTTTATGAGTTTTTATGTATATGATGTGCTATGTAGTAAAATCACCATTTAGGGTTTTTAAACATGTTAAATGAACAACTTACTTGTGATTATGATTTTTAACACTTTCACATATGTTATTTTATTGTAATATCATGATAAAATGGACAAGAAGTATTGTACCATTGTTGATTTAGTGTAAAAAAAGGTTATTACAAATTATGGTTTTAAAAAAGTTTTTTTTTCCCACTTAATATGTTACAAGTAAAAGTAATGCAAATGACATGTTAATCTTGTTTATGGACTTTTAGTCATGTTATATGAACACTAAAATAAGGTTATAATAGAAGTATTACTCTTGTACACACTTGGTTTATGTATAAAAATGTTTATGTACAAACTAGTAAATTAGGGTTACTTAATGAAGTTATGGTTTTTAAGTGTTTATTATGATTTGTTAATCTTGTCACATTGGACATTGGACAAAGAATGAACTTATGGACAATATATATATGTATCACTTATAATACATTATGGTATATGAGACTTGTGGTAAGTTACATACGTAAAGTACAAGAAAATAAGCCTTTAAATAAAAGTAAAGTATGGATTCTTAAAGGCTGTTTATATTTCCGAATTTCAAACATGGATTATGACATTTATAAAAATAATACTCTCAAGACCGACCTGAATATATAAAGAACTTGAAAACGATTAAAACAAAAAAGATACGGTAAAAACAAGTTATACGTTAATAAAGGAGTCGTAAAAGAATTTTTATAAAACCTTTTTTATAAAAATTATTCAACAGCAAGTTTGGTATTTTTAACAAATTATACATATTTTTAGGATTCCAAAATGATAAGAATCGTAATTTTTTAATTAATAACGAACGAGTTATGAATTTCGGCGAGTTACGACAATTAAATACTTTTATAAGATGAGGGTTTGGTGGTAGGTGGGGGGGGGGGGGGAGGAGAGGGGGTGTGGGAGGGGGGGGCGGGGTGGGGGGGTGGGGTGTGGGGGAGGTGGGGCATGTGGGTGGTGGGGGTGGGGGGGGGGGGGGGGGGGGGGGGGGGGGGTGGTTGGTGGGGTGGGTGGGGGTGGGGGGGGGGGGGGGGGTGGGGGGGGGGGGGGGGGGGGGGGTGGGGGGGGACATATTTTTAGGATTCTAAATTGATAAGAAACGAAAATTTTCAATTTATAACGAATGAGTTATGAATTTTGCGAGTTTACGACAATTAATACTTTTATAAAACAATTTTTATAAAAGTTACTATTCATGATAGAAACTTTTATTTTTGTAAACCTCATAAATAAATAGAACTTTCAATTATGAGAACGTGCTCGAAAGAATCGCTAAAAACGGAGCTATAACGAATAAAATACGACGTTTACGGGTTTTACGATAACTAAAACTATAAAAATAACTTTATAACTGGTGTGAACAGTAAAAAGTACTGTTCATCAGAGGATCAAAAATATGAAAATGTCAAATTATGATAACTCGTCCTAATACGAAAGCGTGGGCATAAGAAACGTCAAAATCGGGCTTAAAACGCGAAAGTTACGCCAGTTTTACTACAACGGGAAATATAAACGTTTTAACTTATTAAACACAATTTTTCCAAAACAATTAGATGGTGATTAGCTATATAGAATTATGCATGGTAGTAATTACCCAATGTGATTAGTACTTATACGACCTTAATTTAAATAGGTTGCATCTGACGATTTACGTGACGCATTATCTGTGATATACTTGTTATTCGCTCACTCAAGGTGAGTTCATAGCCCCACGTTTTACATGCTTTTGTTTTACAAAGTTTTTGGGGTGAGAAACATGCAATGTTTTATAACTGGACACAAGTGGTTAAGTTTCATATTATGATTACGTGTTGCCTAAGTAGCGATAACCCTAGTTGAGCCCATTATCATGAACTGTCAGTTACTGGATTGTGAGCGCGAATGTTATGAATAGATCTATTGGGATTGACATCCCCGTTCGGGTGATTAGCTATCACTGGGCAAACGAACGTATACCATGTCGAACATAGGATGTTGCGGGTTAGAACATCATCACGGGCAATGTAGGCCATTTATATGGTATTCATTTATGTCGAGCTTCAGTGTCATGAGCTTAGGGCAACGTAATTACATTTATATGATGTCTGCATTTGTTGCATTATCATACACTTGGGAAATCTTGTGGTCCTACAATATATGATTTATCAAACCTATGAATTCACCAACATTATTGTTGACGTTTTAAAGCAATATTTTTTAGGGGATCAGTAAGCACGAGGTGCAAGGGATACATTGGTGGTTTTGATTTGGATATCATGCATTAAAGATTTTATCACATTACATTTTGTATAACTGTATGGGCTAGAAATCTTTGTATTTTGAACAAATGGAAAAGTGAAGCTTCGGCTTATGTAACAAATACTTTGTTAAATCCAATGTATCAGTTTTAAACGACTTTTTGTTCGTTCTATATACATCTTGTGTTATTGATCTATGAAGTAACACGGGAATCCCATCACACCCGGACCCTTGATTTCCGCTGTCGACCCAATTTGGGGTGTTACAAGATTGGTATAAAGACCGAAGGTTATAGAGAACATTTCAAATGTTTTGCTGTGACAAAACCCTGTTTATTTTTCAAACATCGAATTTCTACAAATGGTTTTTACATTATACACTACATATGTGCCCACATTCGGATGCATACAATAAGCTTGTTTGCATTAGTTGGTTTGGCCTAGATGCATTTATAATTGATATAGCAATTTTTGAGTATAAATGTAATTACTATAAAGATCCTTATATTATATACTAATATACGCTAATTTAATTTTTTTAGATACATCCAGTCATGTCAGATTTCGGATGAATCAGGGTTTACATACAACGGAAGAGGTTTCCAGCCTATTTAATGATTTATCCAAGACATAGGATCACCGATAAACCGATGATCACGAGTACCTGAGCGCCTGGGATGCCAAGTACCCATACTTGTAGGCCATGCTCTTCAGGCCTCACCCTCTCCAGATTACGTCCTGAGCCTGATGTACCAGAGCATGCACCACCATTCGCTAGATTATGTTCCTAACCTAGAGCATCTGAATGACTAGAATATGTTGCTGAGGATCAGCCATATGCCCTGAGGATTGCCTCACCCACAGCCTCATCACCTGATTAGTCCCTGAGTCCGAATCCTGAGGCGGACCCGGAGGAGGATGACATGAGGACCCTACAGGAGGATCCTAATCGTATTAACCTTCCGTGATGGAAGGAGAAGGCGGCGATACGAGGGAGGGGTCATTAGAGGATGAATGAGGATGATGAACATGGACATCAAGGACGATGATGATTAGGAGAGGAGGAGCACCTAGCTCCTGCCTGACTCGTATTTGTTGCTTTTACCAGCTACTGATCAGGTCCCCAATCTGCGGTGGAGAAAGAGGCCGTTCGAGACAGATGAGTATGCGGCCAATAACCACCTTATCACACCATCAATATCGTGTGACAGCTAGGATTTCTATTCCAGCTCCAGTACCTACACCAGTATGGTCTGATGCAGAGGTTGCCAGACTTCTCCGCAATATCTACTCCACCATCATCACCACACCCTCCCCATGGGCCTTCACACCACTTTCCTAAGATACTTCTCCATCGCTACCACTAACACCACCCTCACCTGTGTTATCTCCAACACCACCTCCTAGCCCTATTCCGTTCATTGGGCTATCGAGCTGCTATGATCCGGATTAAGAGCTGAGGCCGCATCTACTTCCCATTCTCTACCATTACCAACCATCCTTCGTACTCCCATCCCACCAGACCGGAGCACCATTCAGTTAGGGATACCACCACCTTTGTCCCATATCAGTTTTTCCCTACTTCATCCCCACATTGCTACTATATTAACCCTCTACTATGTCGTAAGGAGGACAGACCCGAGGTTACCTTACCACCTCGGAAGAGGTTAGGTATCGCTCTTGGTCCTAGATACGAGGTAGGAGAGAGCTTATCTGCTTGCTAGTCTAGCTGCTAGACAGTTTAGAGGCCTTAAGCAATTAAGGCTTTTGTAGCACTATGGATAGGAAGAACGGGGCGTGATCCGAAGAGAGAGGATGTTATATGGGAACACCGACTCGTGGGACGAGAATATCGAAACCCTTCAAGGGGCACCAGTTAGTACTAGAGGGGACACGAGTTGGGTCGACATATTAACAGCATTTGAAGACTAGGGTTGTAGGGCAAGACACGGATGAGATTATACAAGGTTAGAGACGAATGACAGAGTCAGAACAAACTATTGAGCTGGTCGGCTCATATGTTGTTTAAGACAAACGAGCACAATGCAATACACGTCATCAGATGGTACAGAGGCTAGATTGTCCCGAATGTTAGAGGCATCGATTGATTCGAGTGATCTTTCCCCCATGCTGAGAGGTTAAGTCGCTGCGGCACGTACCTCGTACTAGGTCAGGATGTCAGAGAATTAAGAGTTGCATGCCTGCTGATCGCTAGGAGACAGTCGTGTGACTTCAGAAATGCTGAAAGGCAGAGACCATAAGGAGATCTAACAAGAGATGAGAGAGTTGAGGACAGCTGATCGTACCCAGACAGCAACACTTATACAGACATTGACAGTTAAGCAGTCTCTACAGAGAGAGGTGACTCCACTACTGGGACAGGTGACCACCTTGCAGGGGCAGGTGACAGCCCTACAGGGACAGGTGGTAGCATTACAAGGACAGGTCACAGCACTACAGGGACAGGTGGTCAAAATGTTAAGATACAAGGTGTTTCTAATAATAATTCTGTTGGGAAAAGTTCATCTTTTGGATTTACAGATGGACAAATGGCTACTCTTATCTCTCTCATCAAAGACAATAAAGTTGGAAAAAATATGCAGGCCAATATGGCAGGTACATATTTTAACAAAAGTTCTATTTTTCATAAAAAATTGAATTTTTTTTTGCTCTAATGCTAATTTTAAACCTAAACTTGTTAATAATGGGAAAATTGTTGATTCAAAGGCAAACCAGCATATGACTTACACTGATAAAGAATTAGACAATGTTATTGATATTTCTCATCTTAAAAAATTAAAAGTGGATCCATCCTAATGGTGACTATAGAGGCCTATATTTCTAAGATGTAAATCTTCAGACATCTAATGTGGGATTAACTTATGATGATGTAATGGTTATCCCCAGAATATTGTGTCACTTTGGGTTTCTGATCATTAAATTAGTTAAAGAGAATAAGGTATTGGCCTTTGATGAGAACTAAATGTTATATTTGAATCATAGTATTTAATCTGAAAAATGTTCTGGGATTGGTGAAAATGTGGAAGGTCGTCTACTATTAGTGAATAAAGGTATTGAAAAGTAATTCTAGTACCCTATTGAAATTTCAATGTAGCAATCTCAACATGATTGGCATTGCAAGCTTGGAGTCATCCTGTAGACCCTGTTCTAAATGTTCTTAAAGATTCTCTAAATTGGAAAAAAAAAATGAAATACTGGTTTTTGTGAAATTTGTCAAAGGGCTAAACAAACTAGAGAACCTTTTCCTTTAAGTGATCATATGTCAAAAAATTTGGGTGATCTTGTTCATTTAGATCTTTGGGGCCTTATAAAGTGGCTAGTTCTGAGGGGTTTAGGTTTTTCTTGACTGTTGTGGATGATTACACTAGAACAGTTTGGGTATACTTGATTAAATCTAAAGATGAGGTTCCTCACTTCATAATTGTTTTCTATAATTTGATTGAAATTCAATTTAAAAGAAAAATTAAAGTTTTTAGAAGTGATAATGGTACTGAATTTGTTAATCAGTCTGTATCTAAACTATGTTCCGATAAAGGAATTATTCATCAAACTTCTTGTGTGTATACTCCACAACAAAATGGAATTGCTGAGAGAAGCCGCCCCAATAAAGGGCATCTTCTTAATGTTGCTAGATCCCTTATGTTTCAGGGGGGAATTCCTTTAAAGATGTGGACTAAGTGTAATTCTAACTAATAACTGCTACTATTATCTATTTAACAGACACCCATATTCTGTCAAATGGAAAGTCTCCATATGAAATGATATATAAAACAAAGTCCTTACTCTTTCTCTCTCTGCATTAAGAGTGTTGGTTTGCTTGTGTTATTGCTACTGATGTTAATAAGAATTAACCAAGTTTAGTACAATACTGAGAAATGTATTATGATATGCTATTCTAATTTTAAAACATGTGATATAGATTATAAAAAATATAAAAAAAAATAAAATAATATAAAAAATATTAAAAACATCTGGATAAGCAATCAAATCATTTCTTCTAGAAGATGTGAAGTTTTTTTTTTTGAAAATATTATTTCCTTTAAAAAAGGGTTCTGAATTGGGAAAAATTAATTCTTCTAAATGTTTTTTACAAGATGTTAATCATCTTTAACTTTTTTACATTGGAATATCCTAAATCCAAAGATGATGAGGAAAATAGCAATTGAATCTGAATAAAGGAAAGAGTTATAGTAGCAGCTCATCTGAGTCTGGAAATAATATCAATAACTGCTGATTTTCCAATTGATTCTGGGAAAAGATGCGTAATATCAGTAATGAATTTTGTTGTCATTCAGGATGTGATAAGGTTGCCACCTTGGAATGAAAATGTTTTGTTTCTTGAGGGTAATTTGGATCAAAATCCAAGTCTTCTCAAGGGTATTTTAAAGTAGAAGGTCTTCTAGACAAAGTGTTTTCCAAAGAATTATAATGATTTTGTTGTTGAATCAAAGGTTAAATATGGTCTTGAGAAATATGTTGGTTATTCTAAGCTTAATTCTAAAAAAATTGTTTTATTTCTCAACTTAATAAAACCAGAGAACCTAAAACTAGTTTTATGAAGCATCAAAATACTCTCACTGGAGTTGAGCTATGATCAAAGAAATGAAGCTTTTGTTATAAATGGTACTATGGGAATTAGTTTTGAGTTACCTGACGGTAGAAAAAGCTATTAAGTAAATGATTATTAAAAGACACCTCATGCAGGTCTATGTGGTGGAGAAAGATAGCTATAAAGGGCCAAATTGGTAGCCTCAAAGGATTTGGGCAAAAAGAAGGAATTGATTATGAAAGAGTATACTTTTTCTCCTCCTGTAGTCAAAATGGATACTTTAGGTGTATCTTGAACATAGATGTGTCAATGTCTTGGCCTGTCTTCCAACTTGATGTAATAATGATCTTAAATGGTGATTAAGAAGATGATTGTTATCCTGAAACACCCGAAGGATATTATTTCTTCTGATAATAAAGTTTGTAAAAGAAACTTAAAAGAGTCTTTGTATGGTTTTAAAATGCTCCTAGACAGTGGAATGCTAATTGACATCTACTTTAATTGAAAATAGATTTAGTCATATGTAATAATACTGATTAATCTCTTTATACAAGTCTGATAAGGGGTGATTTCTTTGCTTAGTTGGTTTATATGGGATGAATTATCAATTACAGGTAATAGTGTTTATGAGATTGAGAGTTTAAAAGTGTTTTTCGTTTAAGTCTAAATACATTGATTAAAAAACTTAGGTGAAACTTAATACTTTTCTTAGAATTATAAGTTTAGGATACTGATAAAGGTATTTACCTCAATCAAAAAAAGTATGTTTTGACCTATTATCTGTAAACCTACAAAAACTCCTCTTATGTCTAAACTTATTATTTCTAATGAAGATAGTGATAAAGATCCTTTACTTAAGAATATTACAGATTATCAGAAGTTAATGGGAAAGTTGATTTACTTGACTAATACTAGACCAAATATTTCTTATGTTGTGCATTGTTTATGTAAGTTTATGCATTCTCCTTTAACTTCTCACCTTAAGATTGCTTTTAAGATATTGAGATATCTCAAAAGCTGTCCTGCTAAGACATATGGTATGTTTCTTACGCATTTTCTGATGTATTAATGGGCTAAATGTGTTGTTACAAGGAAATCTGTTACTGGGTATTGTGTTTTTCTTAATAATTCTATTATTTCTTAGAAAAGCAAGAAACAAAATACTCTCTTTAAATCTTCAACTAAAGCAAAGTATAGAGCTCTTGCTTCAGTTACCAGTGAAGTGATTTGGATTTTAATTTTTTAAAAGATTTGCAAATAGAAAGTCTTTTGCCTGTTTCACTTCATTGTGACAGCAATTCAGCTATTAAGATAGCTGTTCAAACTAGTTTTCATGAAAAAGAACAAAACAATTCTTGAGATGACTTACATTTTGTTAAGAGAAAAAGTTTTATAAAAGAAAATTGTTAAAACTGTTAAAGTAGATTTCTGCAAATCAATTGCAGATATCCTTCACCCAAAGGGTTGAAAATGACAGTTCAACACTTGAAATTGGTTCAAGAATTGGGTATGTTTGAGATGTTTGACCAAAGGGGGATATTGAGATATTGTCTCAATAGGTTAAACATATATGTGAGGGGCTTATTATGTCATTATCTATTTTCAGTATTGCCTTATAAAAGTTTGCTGAGAATGGATAGTAGATGAAAGATTGAGGGCTAGTTGGCTGTGCCAAGTATGAAAAGATATATGTCGGTTTGTCAAGCTTTCATATAATAAAGCAGGGTTGATCAACTTTGGTCATCACTTTTTGCCTGATCTTTTTTTCTCTCTTCTCTAAAAAATGCTCATCTCTTTCAAAATTGTTATACCAAAACCCAAAATTTAGAACATCTTGATCGTGTTGTGTTACGTTTGATAATAAACTCAATCAATATAGATTATAAATTCATACCAGATTAGCTGTGGTGGATAAGTTTGGTTGTTGATTTGCTGATTGAGATCAGTTTGTGATTTGTAATTGTTACTCAAATTGAGATTTGAGTATTTTTATAAACAAGATTCATAATTTCTTTCACATCTACCACATGTATGTAAAGACCATTTAGATATTAACATAAAAAGTGTATGATGAAAATGAAAACTTTAATATAACGTTAAAGTAATGGACGAAACCATGTATAAAACATGAATAGTTCCACTCGAGAGTTTTCCTGACTCCGCCGCTTGGAGTGACGAAGTGGACATATATAAGTACACCGCCGCAACAAATTCTTCACTAAAATTTGACTGTTTCAGAAAACCTAAAATTAATTGCCACAACGAATTGGAGCTGTTTATATTTGACAGCCAAAGAACATTAATAAACTGTAGCCAGGTATCAACGAGATTATAGCATACTATATAAAACAGTAGAGCAATGATGTTATTGTTGGAACATATCGCACTTCAAAATCAGTTAAGAAAAAGTGACACTTCAAAATAACACAAATTATTTTATTAATTAATACTTTAAGCTTAATACACATGCTTGTGACAAGATTCAAGGAGAACAAAACAAAGGACAGTCACAATATTTTCACATTTTATTGTTGAACCCAATAAAACCTTTTGCTGCTGCTGTCAGCTACGCGGCCTTCAACAAAGGAAGCTCATCGGTTGCTTCTCTCCATCATTGCTTTGACTATTGGCGTTCGTCGAACGATAGTATTCTCCCAATAACGGTTTGATTTGCTTTTGTGGCCGCCCATAGCATTATAAAGATGAATGGTGAAGAACAAATGATGGCCACATGTGTGTCGGTGTATGTGGTTTATGAACTGTGTTTAGTAATACCGTAAATCCCGTCGATGGTTGACAAAAGCTCCCCCAACCAGTTCCACCAGTGAGTCCAAATGGGGGAAGTGAGCGGTGAGTATGATCAACCATGTGATAACCAACTAAGAAACCCATAAACGATAACTCAAAGAGCAAAAGTATACCATCACTATCCATGTAAAGCCATGGGCCATAGCTCCTTTGTAGACCCCATATTAGCTTGCCACAAGGAAGTCCAACATCGTTAGCAGTATCTTGGAATCGCTCACGGTCACTGTAGATAGGACTCTTTGGGTCAAAATGGTTGGCGAATCTCTCATACTTACGTCCGGAAACATTGAAAAAAACGTACAAAAGCCATCCTATTGTGCATAAAACCGTAAGCCTAAAGAGACGGCCTGGTGGGGTGTTGAGAAGTCTGGCAGGAGCATTTAGGCTAGATTTCTTTTTCGGGGGTGGGAAGAAAAAGACGGGATTCGGGAGAGGAATGTAGGAAGAGTTGGAAGAAGGAATAGGAAAGGAAGGGGAGCGCGGGGGGGAGAAAGGGGGGAAGAGGGAGAGGGTTGGGGGGGGGAAGGAGGGAGTAATGGAGCAAAGGCGAGAGGCGAAACTGAAAAAGGTCGGAGAGGGGGGTTATACGGAGGGAGGAAAAGAAGACGGACGGGAAGGAAAATGGGGGGGATAGCAGGGGAACGAGTACCGGGAAAAGAGGCGGTGACGGGAAGGAGCGAGGCGTTAAAGGAAAGGAAGGGGAAAAGAGAGTGGGGAACAGGGGGGATTGGGAGGGGAGAAGGGGGGAATATGAAATGAGAGGGAAACCGTGGGACATAGGTGAAAGAGAGGGAGAGATAGAAGAGGGAGGAGGGGCGTGAGAAGGGAGGGAGAATAGAGAATAAGGGGACGGGGAAAAAAAGGAGGAGAGGAATAACCGGGGGAGGCCATATACGGTGACTGGAGGGAAGCAAGCTGTGGCAACGGGGCGCGGGGGGCCGTACTTGCGGTCTGTAGCGGGTCGATTCGTGGTGGATGCACTTCGTTCGGGGGACTATTCCCTGGCCGCGCCTTGTTTGGGACGTGCAATTTCGTTGCCTTTGCCATTTTCGTTCTCCTTCCCCCTGTCCATTTTTCTGTTGCCTTTTCCCCATTTTTCCACCGGTAGATTAGGCCTTCCGTACTTATCTGTGTGTCCCCTCGCCCCTTTTTTGCACCATTTTTCCGTTTACCGTATACTCCTGCCCTTCTTCTGGGATTTCTTGGGTGCTGGGCCTTTGACGGGCCTTTTACATGTTTTTTGAGCTACCGCTTCCCTTATGGTCTCCTTTTCTTTGTAATTTTTGGCATTACATTCTATTGCCTTCCTCTTCCTCCCCGTCCCTTCTTATTCTTGGCATTGTTCGCACCATCATCCTTGGTTCCCTTCTCCTCCTTCACTCTGTAGCTACGCACCCTCTTATGGATATCTTTTTCGGTCCTTCTTGTCTGTGTTATTTTTTCCTTGTTCCTTGCACGTACCGCTACCTCCTACTCGAGCCCAGCGGCCGAGAACTCACATTAGTGCCTCCGGAGCACAGTCATCCCAGCACCCCACAGTAGCAAGCAACCCGTGTTTATAGACAGAAAACCCAATTAAGTCCTTATCTCCCCGGGTCACCACTCACATCTTGGGTGACCCCACCTCATGTCCAATAACCCGCAAACCCATTTGGAACACTACCTTGGGAGGATCCAATAAACCGGCCATGCAACGTAAGACAGAGCGACTGCAGCGTTTAACCATGTAAAGTTGCGGCCACGTAGTAAAACAAGAAGTAAAAAAAGAGTCAACAAAAAGTAGAAGATGATCGGATCAGGATCGATTGAAAACAGTGTGGTGGTATAGCTATTTTTATATATCACCAAGAGTGAAAGGTGGTTTATACGACTGGGCTCGCGTTAACAAATGGGTTGCCGGAGTTATCTCACTCGTCTGTAGCACGGCCACCATAACCCATCTATTTTGATCTCTTTTCGCCGGATACTTATGAGACAACTTTTATCAAGTTATTGTTTACATGAGAACCAATCACTAACAAGAATTTATCTACTGGTTAGTTGTGATTTATATTTATAGTGAAAAATGTGGAAAATAAATATTATTCTATTTCAATAAACCAAAGTAATGGTTGTTGGTAAGAAACTGCTAAAAGTTGAACAACCTCACTTAAAATCAGAATAGCACACCATCAATTATTTATTCCGTAATTTACTACTCTCCGTATTAAGTATAAAATTGGAAGTTACGTACAAAAGGATATGCAAGGCCCATATGTTTTGAGGTATTCGATTTTACTTATTATATACATGACCGAATTATCACTTATGTCAATTATTTTTCTTGACAATTTTGCTTTGTATTAATAATTGTCTGGTCTAGATTTTCGTACGTAGTCTTTAGCTCCTTCCTATAAGGTACAATGTAAATCTTAACCTTTAAAAAGCAAGAGGAAAATGTTTAATTAAAGTCACATTAAGTATGTAAAGTTTATCACAATTTAACACATTCAGTGTCACACACACTTTTCAAGTGAACATCAAATTATTTAGTGATGGCATTGTACGTTTTGGGTAATTTGTTTGGAAGTAAAATCAAATAAGGTCCTTGGGTGACCAGTTTGAGTATACATGGAATGGAAATGTGAGGAAACTGAATGAGAAAAGATTTCCTAATTGTTACATTAAAGAATAAGAAAAAAGAATTAAAATATGACATTGAAGCAAATCCATTCTTTTACAAAAAGTAAAAGAATGATAAGACATCCCCAATTTGAGCATCAAAAACTATGTAAAAAAAAAAATAAAAATCATAGTTGTGGCACAAATGCTTTTATTTACAAGTTTTGTTCGTTAAAAAATAAAAAAAAACGTACTTGTTTAAAATCTTATATTTTTTTAAATAAATTTTTTTCGTACTTTTTAAATTTACAAAAATTTTATTTTTTAAAAAAATAAGAAAAAATAAAAATTTAAAACTTTTTACGTTTTACCTCTACCTACCTAAAAACACTAAACTCTCCCCTCCTCCCCATCAAGCACGTAACTTATTTGTACCCCCCGTCCCCCCTATTTGTACCTCTCAGTTCCTACACCTTACTACCCCCCTAACTCACCCCCCACACTACCCCCCCTCCTTTCTCGCTCCCCTAAACCTCCTACAACTCCCCCACTCTCCCCCCCGCCCACTCCCCTCCCTCCTCCCCCTTACCCTATCCCCCCCCCCCCACCCCCTACCCCTTTTAACTACACTACCCCCCCCTTCCCCCACCCCCCCTAAAAAAAAACCTTTCCCGCTACTCCACTCCTGCTCTCTTCTACCTTCCCTTAACCCCTCCCCTCCCCTTTACTCCAACACCTACCCTCCTCTCCTCACCCCCCTCCTACTTAAACCCTGTGCTCTCTCTCCCTATACCCAAAAAACCCACCCTCCTTCGATTTTTTTTACTTTTTTATTTTTTCTGAACTTTTAAAAAATTTAATTTTTTTCGTAGAAAAAAAATTAGCTTTTTTAAAAAAAAAATTAAAAAGTACGAATTTTTTTTTTTTTTTTTTATAAAATAAAGATTTTAAAAATGTTAGATATTAGAAAAAGACTCGGTCACCCTGTGTATTTTACCGTTTAATGTAGCTAGTAGTTAATCGTTTAATGTTGGTAATGGGGCAGGTAATTAAACCCAACATGTAAGCCCATGCAAAGGCCTTAGGCCGATTTTGTAAGTAACTATATAAGCCTCTTCCATGCCTTGGAATATGTGGTTAGTCATTTTTCATTATACAAGTTCACTTTCTCTCACTATAAAGCTTTTTTCTCTCACTTTCTCTCTTTAGATTTTTGGCTAATCCATATATCTTCCATTGTGTTATGATTTTCAATATCCTACAATTGGTATCAGAGCTCATGGGATGATTAGATCGTTTGTGTGTGCATTTTAGTGCTTGGTTTAGATCAAAAGTTGAGTTTTAGGAGGTTTTATCTCTTGTTCTTAAGTTTCATTGATTTTCACGTTTCTTGTGTTAAAATTCATACTTTTGTAGTTGCTATAGCCTTCTAGTACTCATTTGTGCAAAAGGAATCCAAGTCAAAACGTTCAAAAGGGTGATTTTTAGGTATTTTAAGGTGTAAAAGTTCGTAGTTCATCGTAGCGGTTTGGTAATCTGCTTGTAATTTATTCGTAGTAGCGGTTTGGTATTAACTGTTTATGGCGGTTGGTGTCATTGATCGTACACTGTGTTAGCGTTTTGTCATTTCGACAGCGGTTTGTCTTATAAGGGCAGAGGTTTGTCAGTAGCAGTGTTTGTTCCTCTAGTGTAGGCGGTTTACTAGTAGCGATTTGGTAATTGTAGCGGTTTGATCCGTGGCGGTTTACAGGTTTTGAAGACTTTTTCTCATAACGATTTAGGAAACAAACATCTGCCAATTTCATTTCTTGGTAGCGGTTTGGTGTTTCTTTTTCATAGCGGTTTACCATTTTTTTCTAGTAGCGGTTTGGCAGATTAACTTCGTAGCGGTTTACCATTAGTAGCGGTTTATAGGTACGGATATTGTTACAGATTTTTGAAGATTTTTTTCTCAAGGTCATTTGGGAATCAAACCTCTGTCCATTTTTCTTCGTGGTAGCGGTTTGGCATATATTCTTCATAGCGGTTTGACAGTAGCGGTTTGACAGTAGCAGTTTGGCACACTGTTTGATATTTGGTCTATTTTTCAAACTTGTAATACATAACAAACTCAAACAACAAAACACTTAAACAAACATCACCACTTTTAACATACAATCACTAATCATTGAGTTGACGGTGTGATTCATACTTGAATATCTATTATCATTTCAGAGGACTATTTACTAAGGTGAGTTCATAGCCCCATGTTTTTCAATTATGTTAAATGATTTTTCATTGTTGGGGTGAGAGCATGCTTTGTTTTACAAATTGGACGCAAGTGTACATTTTATACTATGATTACGTGTTTGCCTAAGTAGCTATAACCCACTATGTCCATCATCATGAACTGTTAATTGCATAGATGTAGTTGGGAATTGCATTATGTGAGCGCGAATGTTATGAATAGATCTATTTGGGATTGACAATCCCTGTTCGGGTGATTAGCTATCATCGGGAACGAACGCATACCATGTCGGATTTGGGGATGTTGCAGGGTTAGCACATCATTCACGGACACTTATTGGCAAATTTATTTGCATTCATACATGTCGAGCTTCGGTGTCATGAGCTTAGGAAAACGTAATTACTTTTTATGATGTTTGCATTTGTTGCTTAATCATACACTTGGAAATCTTGCGGTCCTACTATTAATTTACATAAACCTATGAATTCACCAACTTTATGTTGATATTTTAAGCATGTTTTTCAGGTCAATAAGGCACGAGGTGCGATGATACATTGGAAGTCAATAATTGAAGAGTCAACATTTAAGATTTGGGGTCTTATTACATTTTGGGGACAATTGTTATAAACCAGAATCTTTATTTATATTGTTGAACAATTTGAAGCCATGGGCTTATGTAACAAACAAGTATTTTGTTAATCCAATGTATCTTTTTCAAACGACACGTTTAGTGGTCGTTCTCATATCTTGTGCTATTAATCTATGAAGTAACGTCCTTGGGTATTCAACATTCCGCTGCTACCCAGATTTGGGGGTGTTACAAACTCCACCATCCTCATATGTTCCACCACACTTTGTTGACAACACTCAACTTGATTCGAGAATCTCTCCAACAGATAACTTAGTTCATAACTTAACCAACACACTTGCCCTACTCACCCAATCATACAAAACATACCTTCCTCAAACAAACAATCAACTCAAAACTTCATTAAATACAAGAAACCAAGCCACAGTTCAAGACGGAAGGGTTGTTGTTCAGAATGTTCAGGGTCGACAGAATAGAGGTCAGGGGAATAAAGCACGGGGTGCAGGTGCCCAGCTGGTTGTGGGGAGCTCATAACATAGTTGGGAATGCAAATATAGGTCAAGCAAGACAGATTAAGTGCTACAACTGCAACGGTATAGGCCACATAGCAAGGAACTACACTCAGCCCAAGCGACCACAGAACTCAGAATACTTTAAAGACAAGATGTTACTGATGTAACCTCAGGAGAATGGGGTGGCATTGGATGAAGAGCAGTTGCTATTTATTGCAGGTGGACAAGATAACGTCATCGATGAAGATGTGGATGAGCAACCAGTTTAGGACTTAGCACTCAATGTGGATAATGTGTTTCAAGCTGATGACTATGATGCTTTTGATTCTGATATTGACGAGGCTGCTACTGCACAGGCTATGTTTATGGCAAATCTATCATCCACAGATCTTGTTTATGATGAAGCTAGTCCATCTTATGATTTGGACATTCTATCTAAGGTACACGACCATGATCACTATTAGGATGATGTTTGTGAACATCATGTACACGAGATGCATGACGATGTACAACCTAAATACATTGTTGACTCACATGCTGATTATACGAGTGATAGTAATATGATTCCATATGATCAGTATGTTAAGGACAACGCAATGACAGTTGTACAAAGTAATGTATCTTTTGTACCAAATGATGCATACATGATGATATTAAATGATATATATGAACCGTCTGCCTAATGTGTCTTTGTGCCCACATAGAACAATGTAGTTGATAATTCATTGGCTGCTGAACTTGCGACATATAAGGAACAAGTTGAACTGTATAAAAGACGAGCTAAGTTTGAATTAACAAAAAGAGAACAAAAGATTAATGAACAATTAAGTATAGTTATCGCTGATCGTAATCGTAAGGAAGAAATTTTGAAAAGGGAACTTCATTCTGTAAAACTGCAACTTACCTCTACCATTAACCATAACAAGTCAATGGTAGAAGAAGTTACATCTTTGAAAAAGGATTTTAAACAGAAAGAAAATAAATACCTTAAAGAATTTTTAGACATGAAAGCTTTAAAAGAAATAGTCGAGGATAAATTATACAAACAAGACCAGTCTCTTCAAATAGTTCACATGTTGTGTAAACCAAAGCCCTATTATAATGAACAGAATAAGGTAGCTATTGGCTACAAGAACCCCTTATGCCTCACCCGTGCAAAGCAAGTTCAGCCTGCTCTATATAATGGTCATGAAATTATCAAAACCAATCATGTCCCGGCCATAGTGCACAACTCAGAGGATACCCTAGAGATAGCTGAACTTACTAAGAAGAAAATGAATGACAAAATGAAAGACCCAGAGTGTGTGAAAAAGAAAGTTAAGCTTGCACCACATGCTAACTCGAAAGAGAACTATTTAACGACTTTCACACCACAGAAACAATTGACCCCCGAGCAGATATTTTGGTCCAAGGATCTCATCAAGATGAAAGCAGAAGCTCTCAAAGAGCAGACCATAGCTTCACGGCCACTCAAGGCGTTGACAATGTATCCTCTAAATACACCTACAACGCTTGTCCACATGGTGCTACCAACAAAAAGTTAAGTGAAAATTAATATTTTTGCACTTATACAACTTTTTTTGGAATTTGAAAAAACCTGTAAAAAGAGAATTACACCAACGGGGCTCACTAAAGGGGAAAGGGGTTTTGAACAAACCAAGGAATGTTATCTCACAAAGGTCATTCCATTTTTCAAAACACTTAAAGAACATTTCAAGGGTATTCAAAAGGCCCTACCTAAAGAAATTAAAGAAATGAAAGAAATTTTTAAAGAGTTAGAAGCTGAGGTTGACCAAAATTTTATAAATAGGAAGCATGATGAGATTGAGCGAAAAAATCTCCTTACTGCTAATGATAATTTAATTGCCGATTGCTTGTCCAAAGAAGTGTTTTATATTGCAACGAATTCTGAGCTTACTGTATCTAGTATTAATGAAATGCATGCTACCCACACTGTTGTTCAAGTACGTTGTCTGGAACTTGAAGCCGAGCTTTCTAAATTACTTGATAAGGTTCAAAAGGATGATCATACTGAATTAGTAAAAGGTTTTTCCAATATTGAGGTAAATCACTTAAACCTGCAGTTAAAATATCAAAACCTTAAAGAAAGTTTTGGAAACAACACATCTCCACCCGCTCGAGATGCACCTGATTTTGACTCAGTCTTTCTAATCGAAAAAATGAAAGCTTCCATTCAAGGAAAAGACAACGCCATTAAAAAATTGAGAATCCAAATCTCTAAATTAATAAAGACCCATAGTAAAGCAGACCGTACCCTTGATTTCGGGGCCTTAGATTTTCAGATCACCCAATTAACTGAAAAAGTCAACGTTCTCCAAGAACAAAATGAGCTTTTTCGGGCAGAGAATGAAAAAATTAAGCAGCATTACAAGGAATTATATGATTCTATTAAGATCACGCTTGCTAAACATATAGAACAAACAACTGCCTTGTTAACTGACAATGAGAATTTGAAAGCCCAAATACATGAAAATCTGAAATGCATCACTATGGATTCTAAAAAACCAAGAGTTCTTGCCACTGGTAGGTATACGATAGATGTTGAACCAATTCCCCCTTGCAATAAGAACAATAGGGAAGTGCATCTAGATTATCTCAAACACCTTAAGGAAAGTGTGGAAAATCTTCGCGAGATCGTAGAGGAAGCTAAGGTTGAAAGACTATTAGATAGCTCACTTGCATTTTCTTTCCTTTACACTAAACACTCTCAGGAACGGTTAGAATATGTGATTGGCACTTGTCCGAAAGACTTCAATCAACGAGATAAAAACCATGCTGCTACCCCTTTAACTAGGAAAAAGCAAGTTACTTTTGAGGACCGATGTGATACATCAAATAGTAACACATACAAACGTGTAGAGTAACTAAACATTCAAAAGACTAATGTCCATGTTCCTCCTTCTACAGGAGTAAACTGTTGCACTAATGCTAGCGGATCACAGCCTAGGAGCAATACCAAGAAAAATAAGATCTTGCTGGCTAAGAGTGTCAACAAGAAGCAAGTAGAAGAACACCCTAGGACCAATAAGTCTAGTTTGAAAACCACGAATCATGTTGATTATAGTATTAGCTATAAGCGTACTGTAATTAATTCGAATTCTCATTCTGTTTGCTAAACATGTAACAAATGCTTAATTTCCGCAAATCATGATGTGTGTGTGGTTAGTTATTTGCACTTTGTGAATGCATCCCCTCTGTTAAAAATGTTGTGTAGAAAGCAACAAGAAAAGTTCTTACCAGTGTTGGTTACCAATGGAGGCCCACTGGAAGAATATTCACTTTAGGAGAACAGTGCCCTTTAACAAGGCTCACTAAACCCAAAGTCGTGCCAGCTACGCAAACTAAACATGTTAGTACTAGTAAATCTGTGATAACTAAGAAGCTAAGTCACACAGCTCAGAAACCACTAACTAGATACCAACGTAGAAACCAATAGTACCAGGTAGTTCTCGTTCACCTTCCCACTTCACCTAAGAATCAGGCCATTGCTCATGCTAACCAACAGGAACCTAACAAAATTTAGGGATCCAACTTTCCAAGTTGCGTTCAGGAAGCACTCATGTTATGTTCGCGATACTGATGGTGTTGAATTAATCGAAGGTTCTCATAGTTCTAATTTGTACAATATCTCGGTTGAAGACATGATGAAGTCCTCCCCAATCTGATTGTTGTCCAAAGCCTCCAAGAATAAATCATGGTTATGGCATTGACGGTTGAACCACTTGAACGTCGATACCATCAATGACCTTGCCAGAAAGGATTTAGTAAGAGGTTTACCTAGATTGAAGTGTGAGAAATATCATCTTTGCTCCGTATGTCAACTAGGGAAGAGCAAAAAGCATACCCACACACCCAAAGCTGAAAACACCAACTTAGAAGTTCTTAATACCCTTTATATGCATTTATGTGGACCTATGCGAGTGCAAACAATTAATGGGAAGAAATACATCTTAGTCATCGTAGATGACTATTCGAGGTTTACTTGGGTTAAGTTTTTAAGATCAAAAGATGAAACCATAGAGTTCGTCATCAAATTTCTGAAGCAAATACAAGTTGGTCTCAACAAAACTGTTAGATACATCCGTACCGATAATGGCACAGAATTTGTCAATAAAGATTTGATTGCATACTATGAAAGTGTCGGCATTTTTCACTAAAAAACAGTTCCTAGGACTCCACAGTAGAATGGCGTTGTCGAAAGACAGAACCATACTCTTGTGGAGGCTGTTAGGACAATTCTAATATTTTCTAAGGCTCCGATGTTTCTATAGGCAAAAGCTGTTGCTACCGCTTGTTACACACAAAATCGATCCCTCATTCACACTCGTCATAACAAAACCCCATATGAGTTGGTGCATGATAAGAAGCCTGATCTTACCTTTTTCCAAGTCTTTGGTGCTCTTTGTTACCCTACTAATGATAGCGAGGATCTTGGAAAATTACAACCAACAACTGATATTGGAATTTTCGTTGGTTATGCACCAAGCAGAAAGGGTTACAAACTCTACAACAAAAGAACCTGACAAATTATGGAAACTATTCACGTTCAATTCGATGAGCTGTCTGAGCCAATGGCTCCTGTGCAACTTAGTATAGGACCGACACCTACTTTTCTGACACATGGACAGATAAGTTCAGGGCTCATACCTAATCCGGTTCCTGCAGCACCTTATGTACCCCCCACAAATAAAGAACTAGAGATTTTATTCCAACCAATATTCGATGAATACCTAGAACCTCCTCGTATTGAAAGACCAGTTTCCCCTACTCTAGCAGTTCCAGTCCCAGTCAACTCAGCCGGTACACCTTCATCTACTACCATTGATCAAGATGTCCCTTCTCCAAGTCATTTACCGACATCTTCGGCATTACACTCTCTAAGTTCACATTAAGGTGTTGCTGCAGGATCTACTATCATTGAGGATAATCCTTTTGCTCCTGTTGACAACAATCCCTTTGTAAACGTGTTTGCTCCGGAACCTAGTTCTGAAGCATCATCATTTGGGGATGTCAGTTCAGCGGACTCAACTCATGTATCTCAACCACATCATCATCTCGGGAAATGAAGCAAGGATTACCATCTTGATAATGTCATTGGAAATCCCTCTCGACTGGTATCCACTAGAAAACAACTTGCAACTGATGCCTTATGGTGCTTGTATAACTCTGTACTGTCCAAAGTCGAACCAAAGAACTTTAAATCTGCTATAAAATAGGATTGCTGGTTTCAAGCCATGCAAGATGAGATTCACGAATCTGATCGACTTTAAGTATGGGAATCAGTACCACGACCCAATTGTGTCATGATTATTTCTCTCAAGTAGATTTACAAAGTTAAGCTTGATGAGTACGGTGATGTTCTGAAAAACAAGGCTAGGTTAGTGGCCAAGGGATATCGACAAGAGGAGGGTATTAACTTCGAGGAATCATTTGCATCGGTTGCACGCATCGAGGCTTCAAGAATCTTCATCGCTAATGCCGCTAGTAAAAACATGACCATCTATCAAATGGATGTCAAGACAGCATTCCTTAATGGCGAGTTAAAGGAAGAAGTCTATGTTAGTCAACCAGAGGGTTTCATTGATCCAGACCATCCGACACATGTTTATCGTCTGAAAAAGGCTCTGTATGATTTAAAGCAGGCTCCTAGGGCGTGGTATGACACCTTGTCACGGTTTCTTCTGAACATCAAGTTTTCTAAGGGTGCAGTTGACCCGACGTTATTCACTCGGAAAACAGGCAAACATATTCTACTTGTTTAAATATATGTAGATGATTCCTTGACCGACCCTAAAGCATGTGGCATATTTTCCAATGAGATGAGTTCTAAATTCCAAATGTCAATGATAGGACAAATGTCTTTTTTCTTAGGATTACAAGTTTCTCAAAATCTCAAAGGCATTTTTATTAATCAATCAAAATTTGCTATAGAAATATTAAAGAAATTTGGGATGGATTCGTGTGACCCTGTTGATACACCCATGGTGGATCGACTTAAACTAGATGATGACCCCTTAGGGATTCTAGTTGACTAGACTCGATTTCGTAGTATGGTCGGCTCCCTAATGTACCTCACTGCTAGCAGACCCGACCTTGTATTCATAGTGTGCATGTGTGCTAGGTATCAAGCAACGCCTACCAAAAAGCACCTTGAAGCACTTACACGGGTCTTTCAGTATCTCAGAGGAACCATTAATTGGGGACTTTGGTATCTGAAAGACACCGCTATAGCACTAATGGCCTATGCAGATGCGGACCATGCAGGTTGTTAGGATACACGAAGAAGTACGTCAGGAAGTGCTTAATTCCTTGGAGATAAATTAGTCAGCTGGACATCAAAGAAACAGAAAAGCACTGCGATCTCAACCACAGAGGCTGAATACATTGCCATGTCTGGATTCTATGCTCAGATACTTTGGATGAGGTCACAGCTAACAGACTATGGTTTTGCCTTCAAAAAGATTCCCTTGTATTCTGACAACCGTAGTGCTATTGCTCTCTGCTGTAACAATGTCCAGCACTCCAGGTCCAAGCACATTGACATCCGACACCATTTCATTAGAGAGCAGGTTGAAAAGGGCATGGTTGAACTGTACTTCATGACGACGGATTATCAGCTTGCGGGCATATTCACCAAAGAATTACCTAGAGAGCGGTTTGAATTCCTTCTCCCGCGTCTTGGTATGAAGAGTATGACTCCGGAAACCCTTAAACGTCTTCAGGAAGGAGAAGAGGAGTAAAGGATGGTCTTCCTATATCCTATGTATATTTGTATATAATTAAACACAAAAACAAAATACAAAAATATAAAACCTATAAAAACCATAAAAATAAAAAAAATAGAAAATACCAAAAATATTTTTCAAGACATGTCTTCTGGCAATCGATAACATTTACGGACCTAGAAATGTCATTCAATAATGACACGGGTGGAAGTTCAAACTGTTTTCAAAACATGTCTTAATGGCTTGCTGTTATTTCTGATTGCAACCCGTTTTTCAATTTGAGGAATGCATGTAGCCAAAAAGACAAATGTTCCTAACAACGGGCAATTAATTTTTCCCGGGAACGGATTACTTAATATCCGTGCATCCAAGGATTAATGTACGTTTCAGTGCGTTTCTCCTCTTTCGGAAGAGAAGTCTTCCTTTTATAACCAAATAATTTTCTTCTTAATTGATTCTTCAAAAATTATTTGTGTTAATCACGGTGGAAAAGTGTTGTTGGAAATTCATCAAATCAAGTTTTTTTTAAATAAACTTTTCAACTCAAACAACGACTACAACTCTTTAGATAGAAAACGGGTCATTGTTTGAGGGGGAGAGTGATTTCAAGTTTATTGCATCAAACATGGAAAAGGTTTTGTAGTAATACGGGGTTATAATTTGAGGGGGAGTTAATTAATTTTAACTCTAAGGGCCAAAATTGTCATTAGTTAAAGAGTTTAGGGACTTATGTGCAATATGCTAATTGTTTTCTAGCTCTATTAAACTAGAAGGACTAATTCTGCCAATCTTCAAACCTGTTTACCCTAGAAAACCTTTTAACCAAAAATTAAGAGTGTTAGAAACCTAAGGGACCAAAACTGCCAAACCTCTAAACATCTAGTATTAATAGGTGGCGGTTTGACAATTTTGGTCAAACTCTTCTAATCTAGTAAAACACGCATACTTATTCTCTGTTGGATTTCTTACTAAGGTAACTTGAAAACTTTGTTCATTACTATTAGATGATGCCTTAGGTGAAGTTAAACGATCCAAAACACACTCGAAATGTTTCATTCTAGATCGTATGTCATCAAAATTTAAATGTTATAGATATATGTTGATTGGTGATTAGGATGGGTGCGCATAGGTGTAGAGTTCACTCGATCATTACTAGATTAGCATAAATCTATCACGTTTGGATGCCTTGACTTAGTTTAAATTTGTTTTTCAATCGAAATGCCATAGAGTGTTTGGAATGGTATGTTTAGTGCTAGGATATGTAGTTTAAGGTGCTTAAAGATGCTATTTGATGAAGGGAAGAGAAAAAACTAAACTAAGGGAAAAAGGTTGTTGGAAAGAAAAGAAGATGTAAAGAGTAATGCTTGAGATCTCTCTCTATGTTTTGCCTTATCCGTTTATCTTTCATGTAAAAGTTTGACTTGTGGAATCAACTGATTATTTGTTGTTGTATTGTGTTTGTGGGTGGGGGGGATATGTATTTCTTATGTTTAAGGACATAGTGTATGCCAACTAATGCTCGTCTCAGAAGCCTTGAAAATGTTATATCTAAAGCGTTTGCGTGTTTACATTTTCAGTAGAGGATTTACAACATTCTTGATAGCGGTTTGCTTTAAAATGCTTGATAGCGGTTGCTCAAAAAATTCTTGATAGTTGTTGCTTTAAAATTCTTGATAGCGTTTGCTTTAAGTTGGCGTAATAGCAGTTAGCATAATTATACCTGATATCGGTTTGATGATAAATGAATATTTTATTATGAACAGGCAAACCGCTACGAGGTAGCGGTTTGAGAAGCTATACTTGGGAACGGGAGGATCAGATGTGGAAGAAATATCCTCATCTCTTTGATTTTAATAAGAAGCGGGCGACAAGATGAATTGATCTTCAGGGACGAAGATCCCTTTTTAGGGGGAAATGCTGTGACAATCCGTCAATTTCAGGTCGTTATTTTATTCTCGAGTATTAATTATAATTTTCATTTTTATGTTGAGATATGAACTCACGGCTAACCGGGAAGAAATTAGGGCTTACACTTGTAATTTAAGTAACGTTTATGAAGAACCGGCGAATTCTACGTAAGGCATCGACGTTTATATTTCCAAAATGCCGTAGAAATATTTTTATTGCATTCGTTTTTATTTTTCGTGTCTTGTACTATTTTTACTTTTTACGAAAAACGACTACAAATCGTACCTTTTTAAATATCGGACTTTGAAAATACCCGCCTTAACAATTAGTGGGACAAGTAGTAAACTACTTATCCCACTAATCTCACCATGCAAAGGGTGACAAAACCAAAGGGAGAGGTGTCCCTTTGGCAAGCCTTGATCAAGTGTAACTATAACACTTGGCAATTCAAGTCTAGACATATATAAGCTCAATTTTGACCATCTAACTCACACACTAGCCATATTTTTAACCAAAAATCTGAGATTGCTCTCTCCCTCATCACCTTAGACGCCACATATAACACCACAAACACCCATTTCATAAATTTTAAAGATCAATCAAAGATGAACACTAGTGAATATGACTACCTAGTGTAATCCCTATATTTTTGAGGTGATAAAAGAGGTTTTTCAAGAAGGTTTTTATATAAGTTGGGGCTGAAGTTACAAGGAGGTTTTTATAAGATATTTGAGTAAAGAAAATGGTGATCAAAAGTATTTTGGGTGGAGATTAAGCTTGGAGTTGAAGCCTTCATCAAGCTTGTTCTTGTTTTGATCATTGTGATCTTGTCTACACTTTTCTTGTGGTAAAAGATTTAATGAGTCTTGTTTAAGTTTATTTTGATTTCAAAATGTATATGTATATGTACATGTATAATATTTGATGATCAAGCAATGAAAATGATAATGCATGTGTAGATCTAGGTTAATTATAGCTAAAATGGCCATTGAAACAAGTGAAATAATCATAGAAATTAGGGGCTGTAATGAACAGTAGGTTTGGTAATTTTCAACAGGTTTGAGGTTGGATTTGATTACATTAGGTTGTAGAAAATTCTCTTATGAACACTTGGCAAATTGGATGATTTCTAGAAAGTGAATATTGAGTAAAATATGATCAAAAGACTAAAACTAGTTGATTCTGACATTTCTGTACAGATGGTATAAAAAGTCACATTTACGGACTGAGTTGGTTAAAAGGTTAATACTATGAGACCTAAATAAAATCATGTAGATTCTGAATCAATTGGATAGTCAACCAACTCCTTATGGTTTGTAAATGACATCAAAAATGGTGAAAGTGAGATTTCAGTCCGAATTTGTAACTTGACCTTTATGTAGTAAATTGTTCATATGTATAAGTATACTTAAACTAAGTACAAAAATGGTCTTGGATCTGTAAAGTACACTTAAATATGAAACTAAAGATACAAATATATCAATTATACCATTTACGGATTATAAATTATGACTATTTACGTAAACATAAAAGTATACAAAATTTACTACTACCCGAACATTATACTATGTAAAGCGATTTTTGTAACTAAAACCCGAGCTGGTAGGACCCACTTCTTGGGAGTTTTTAAAAGTTAACTTACTGATAATAAACATGTCTCGACCTCGATAACCCGAAAATTTATAATAAGACTCATTTACAAGCTTAAATGGGCCATAAGGCCTAATTGGGCCACTAGGCCCAATGTATTAAAGTAGACATATTGGACTTGCCTTTAAGCCCAACCCACTTGAGCTTATTTATGGGCCTATTGGGCTTTTTGGACCAATTTGGACAATACTAGTAAAATGGCTAATAAAAACAAGTTAAAAACCTAGAAAAACTTTAAGTGTGAAATAATTAAATCATTGGGTCATGATCATCATATAAACTACATGTATACATATACTT
>BQNB010025871.1:0-59179 GCA_026074375.1 Tanacetum coccineum
TAACTATACAACAACCGAAAAAGAGATGCTTGCAGTTGTTTACGCTTTTGAGAAGTTTTGATCATATCTTATCATGAACAAAAGTGTTGTTTACACGGACCACTCTGCTTTGAAATACCTCTTCAACAAGAAAGATACCAAAGCAATATTGCTTAGATGGGTCTTACTTCTCCAAGAATTCAATTTTAAAGAAATCGATACCAAAGGAGCTGAAAACTATGCAGCCGATCACCTCTCTCGTCTTAAAAACCCGTATGAGAATATTTTTGATCCTAAGGAGATTAATGAAACCTTTCCTCTTGAGACATTAAATATGGTGACTTCTCACCAAAATACCCTGTGGTTTGCCGATATAGCAAATTACCACGCGGGGAATTTTCTTATCAAAGGAATGTCAACTCAACAAAAGAGGAAGTTTTTCAAGGATGTAAAGCATTACTTTTGGGATGATCCCTATCTCTTTCGTACATGTGCGGATCAAATCATCCGTAGATGTGTTTTTGGCCAAGAAGCTCTTGAAATCCTCAAGGTTTGTCATGAAGGACTCACCAGGGGCCATCATAGTGCTAATATCACCGCTCAGAAAGTATTTGATGCTGGTTTCTTTTGGCTTACGATTTATAAGGATGCTTACGAATTGATCAAATCTTGTGATGCATGTCAAAGACAAGGCAAAATTTCACATCGTGATGAGATGCCTCAAAATGCTATCCAAGTTTGTGAAATTTTCGATGTATGGGGTATTGATTTTATAGGACCTTTTCCGTCATCGAGAGGAAACAAATATATTCTCGTAGCCGTCGATTATCTTTCCAAATGGGTTGAAGCCAAGGCGCTCCCCACCAACGATGCTAGAGTAGTTGTTAAGTTCTTAAAATCCCTTTTCTCCCGATTCGGTGCTCTTAGAGCAATCATAAGCGATCGTGGGACATATTTTTGTAACGATAAGTTTGCAAAAGTGATGTCAAAATATGGTGTCACCCATCGTCTTTCGACTCCTTACCACCCTTAAACGAGTGGTCATGTTGAAGTCACGAATTCGAGGTCTCAAAAGAATACCCATCGTCTTTCGACTCCTTACCACCCTCAAACGAGTGGTCAAGTTGAAGTCAAGAATCGAGGTCTCAAAAGAATATTGGAGAGGACGGTCGGAGAAAACCGTGCCTCATGGTCAGACAAGTTAGATGATGCATTATGGGCTTTTAGGACCGCTTACAAGACTCTAATTGGATGCACTCTGTTGGGAATTATTGAAAACGACTAAGTGTCGTTTCTACTGTTAGAGATGTTCGTTCCTGCTGATTATGTTCCTGCTGGTCATGTTCTTATTTCTGCTGACAGATATAGAATCTGCTGATCTTATTTATAGACGTGATTATTGTATGCAAGAATTATAGTTATATTCTAGAGTTATCTCATGAAGATAGGATTGAGATATATTAGGAAGAGATTGATGTATATCTCTTACGCGTTTTTAGTTATCTTGTTTAGCAATTTAGGGTTTCTTCTCTATAAAAGAAACCTTTAGCATTAGGGTTTTGTACGGATTACGAATTACACAAACAGTTTATTATCCATAGAGAGATCCATAGAGGATCATTGTTTATATTTGTTCTTCTTTATACTGCATTGTTTAGTTTCCGCCTAAACAATTGTTAGAGTCTCTCACGTATATGCTTGTGATTACATAAGTACTATACAACCATAAAGGCTAGAAGATCTATCTAGTTTCAGATCCTTACATGTTATTAATGGAAACAAGTTGCACATAATGTTTTCATTCATTGACAAACACATTATAGTCATCGTTAGAATGTACCTTTTCTAATGGCTCGGTATCAAAGGATGGTCTTAAATCAGTAGTGTGAACCTCCTGAATCTTTGCCATGTACATGTAATGTGCTTTCAATTCTTGTTTATCGACTTCTTCATCCGTGTCCTTTAGCCAATCAGCTTGCTCTGCTTGTAATGGAACACCTTTCTCAGCTTGTTTACATAGCAACATCTTTTCCTTCTGATAAGTGTAATCTTTTGCCCCTTTTGGTTTCCTACATTCCTTAGCGAGATGCCCAAATTCTTTGCAATTAAAACACTATATCCCAGTCTACTGTACTACCTGACTGCCTACAGTCTCCCTAGACCCAACAATAGTTATTGTCCTCTGATCCCCAAACTGCCCAGTCTGATTTTCATTCTTATACCTTGGAGAAGTATCTACATTCTTGTTTCTGATGTTTGAGGAAGTTATGAGGTTGTTGTTGGTAGGTTTGTACATCTTTTTGAAGTACTTTGCAATGAGTGCCAAGTTTTTCTGCATATCCTTATCTCTCTAAGCTTGTTCCAGATCACTTTCTTCTTCAGAAGCTGACTCAGATGGAGGTGTGATTGGTTTGGCTATTTCTTTGACTTTGTGTCTGGTAGGTACATGAGATCTGGTGGAAGGTGATTGTTTTGATGGTGATGCACATGATTTGTGAGATTTTGGTGCTTGATAATAAGGATCTGGATATTGTTGAGCAGAAACAACAAGTGCTATTGGATTTGCATTCCTAGCTATCTTCTTAGCATGGATTTCATTAACTTCTTTCTGGTACTGTTTGAGAATGTCAAAGAGTTTGTGATTCTTTGTCCAATTTAACGGTTTGCTTGACAATAGTCACAAATCTTCACCATTCTGGTTGAAGTTCTTGAAGAAACTAAACATTCACTTACATAGTAGCAACTTCCAACTGGTTTCTTACCATTTAATTCATCATTTTGTAGAACCTGGAGTAGTATGACTCAATTGACTCTTCATCTCGTGAAGTAAATCTTCCAAACTCCCAAAACAAGCTAGTCTTGACATCCTGCTTGTTAAGACATTCACCCTATTATAACTTTTCAATGGCTACCCACATATCATGAGCTGTATTGCAAGCATCAACAGTTGAGTAAATGTCATCCCCAATTCCAATCAAGATCAAATGAATTTCTTCCTTTTCTGCTTCATAATGAGCTTTGTTTTTAGGAGATAGATTTGAGAATGTTTCAAGAGTTGTTCGTTCTGGAACTTCTAGAGATTCATCTGTTGCAGGTTGACCTGGAATTATGATATTAGAAAACTTGTAAGGGCCGTTAAGGATGCATTTATTTAGTGCTTCACCGTTTGGTTTCGTATCAACATATCTCATGAAACATGATTGCCACCGAGCATATCTTCCTGTTACAAGCATTGGTGGATAATCTCTTGAACCATCTGCCATGATGTTGTTATGCATTTGAGTGTCTGTTGTGGATGTTGTTATTGGAGTAGTCATGATTAATGATTGTTTTGTTATGAAGTGAAGATGATATTGAAGAATCTTAAGCGGGTAGAGTGATTGTAGTTGTGATTTGATGAAGAAGATTCTAGTTCATGGGATTTTACAAGTCTTTATTAAACCAAGAAAACAAGTAAGTCTTTCGTCGGATTTTACTAAATCAAGAAGAAACCATGAAAATAGAATTGTTGTCTTTCAGGAAATTAGTGTTTCAAAACAAGAGTTTTCCTTAGAGCCAAAATTGCCTAGAACTAGGGGTGTCAAACGGGTTATCGGGTCGGGTTTGGGGGCTTATCGGGTCGGGTCTATCGGGTTTTGAAAAAATAAAAATTGACCCGCAACCCGACCCTATAAGGTTTCGGGTCTATCGGGTTCGGGTCTATCGGGTTGCGGGTTATCGGGTTAGGTCTATCGGGTTATCCAAAAAATCGTTTGGTGTTTTTAGGGAATTTTGATAGTGTAAAATACACATATCCGTTTGTACCTAAATATAAAACCAATTAAACCCACAAGGGATCAGACAAATTTGGCAAAAATATGCTTGTATTTAAGTTTTGTGTGTGCAGGTACGGATATATCAAAAATCACAAGGAAACAGTCAAAAATGGGCAAGCACGGACACGAGAATCAGAAGAGTACAAAAAGAAGCTAAAGAATCAAAGCCAAAGCCAGAAAAGTCAAACCCGCAGTCAAATCCAGTCAACATGATCACAAAGAGAGTGGTCAACTGGAGTATGAAGAAAGACAAAACCAAAAATATTCCATTTTCAACCTCCAAGTTTCACAAAGTCCAAAAATAACCCGCCTTACCCCTTATTGGCCCAAGGAACTTATTGGGCTTGAAAAAACCCTAAATGGGCCTCACCCGGATTCATAAGCCCAAAACCCTAGCCCATTCTTTCTTTTATAAACCACAGGGACCAAACTTGCACATTTCCAAAGCACTTTATAACTAGAAAGAGAGAAAGGAAAGAGAGGGGTTAAAAGTGACTAATGGCCAAAGTTCTAACTGAATTTAACCTTTCAGTTATAAAAAGGCGCGAAGGCCTTTTTACTATTCATCATCACGTTCATTTCACTATCTAGGGTAAAACATAGGGCAAATGCAAATTGAAGGGTCCATTAGTCAAATTTCAGGGCTCGTTAGCAAGATAAGAGGTCATTTTCAGTCATTTCAATGGATTACTTTGCTCACTCACGACTCATTAGGAGTGCACATGGTAATGCTATGGAGAAAGCAGAGGGGTGTGTGGTTTTTGGACTAAAGCCTTCTCATAGAATAACACAAAGGTCACATCAAGGGATTGCAGCTTGGTAATCCATGTGATCAAGAAATGATCCAACGGCTTACAATAGCCCTCCAATGATTGGGAAATGAATGGCAGAGATTTATGATGCAATCAAAGGCCTAGAAGCTTCAGCTTGGCAATATAAATAGGCTCTCACTTCACACACACAATTATCTAGTTTTTTGTAGCTTTTAGTCTAGCTTAATTTCGTATTTTTCTTAAATGTAATTTTCCTTAAAATGTTTTGTAATCTCCTTTTTAAGTAATGTAATCAGTATCTTTTATTAATGAAATTCCATTTAAATCTCTTTAAATCTCACTTTTAAGCTCTCATTTATTAAGCTATTGTTACTAATAAGCTCTCATAAGTCTTTAAGTTTATGATTTGAGCTTAACTCAACCTTAATTTTACTTGAATCAAATTACCAGCTTAAATTACCTGAACTTGTGTAGTATACATAATATCATAACTCCCAAGCAAGAGATGATGGGTTGGCTACGTAATCTTAGAGGAGAGAAGTGATATTTCTAGAGAGAGAAAGTCGCTCAGACAAAGTTATTCTTATGAAATAAACAACACAACCCCTTCCCTGCTGGAAAGGTGTTTATTTACATGTGTTAGTAAGCTCTATGGCTTGGTCATGGGCATTACACTTGGGGCTAAAGGCCCGGCCCAATACTACTAGTTATACGCATACTTTCTAACTACCGGAGCTTTCTTTACTAAACAATATTCGGGGGTGCCGAGTCCTTTTTTCATAATCCTAACAATCTTCCCCTAAGGGAGGTCAACCCATAGAGTACAATTTAATAATTAGCATTCTAGTTCTTCGAACTTCAGTTCAGTTAGCTCGTAGTCTTTGATTCTCTTCATTCATTGAGTTATTGTACACTATGTAGGGATTCCTTGAATTTTGTTCCTTAGAATTGTGTGATCTCGTGCTTTCTTTGAGATCATCAGCCACAGTAAATCTCTTAAATCATCCTTGTTGTTGAAGTGTTGCTTCATGTGATGTTGTGACCTTCGGTCCACGACATGCTCACACTTTTCTTGCATCCATGACTTCTCAGAGTTGCGGAAGCTGAGTTGTAGTGGTCATTCATTTGTCATGATGACTTTACTTGGGAAACATTAAGTGTGGACAGTTGGGTGTTGAATTGACTACACTAGAACGTGTGTCTCCATCTCCAATCTTTGCTTGTTCCCTTGGTTTTTATTAATAAAACAGTTAGCATAATGATGTGGGCAATATATGGCTTTGTCATTCACACCCGCTGTCTGGTTGGATTAAACCTCCGGATCGTGTGGGATCCGGACCCTGTGATTAGGTAGTTTCATCTTAAGAAGAATCTCCTTGACAGGTATTTCCAGTATAAGTTTAAGATAGTAGATAGAGATGTGTGAAACCATTCGGATCTCCATTACTTGCCTGTTCCTCTATTTCGCGAACCGTCTCAAAGAAGACAGCTTAATCAAGAGTGTATTCAGTTAGTTACTGTCTTACCGATTAAAGAGAAAACTTGATTTGAAAATCAATCGACGTGTCGTTTGAGAAAGTATTTTGTGACATATCGAGAGTGTTTGATAGCATAAAATCAAATTTCATTAGAAACTCATTTGTTTTTAAATAAGTTCACAATCGATGTGCTGGAAAATCAGTTGTTGAGCACATCGAGAGGTTTTCCAAAATGTTCATCAAATCACAACCTGGAACAAGTTTGATTCAAAGAAGCGCACCATCGTTGCTTTCATTTGTCACATTGTTTAATCCATAGTAGATCTCACATGTCACCTACCAAGTGCTGTTGATGTTGGCTCTAGACGATTTCACCATCTTCATTGTGAGTACTTTCGTATCAAATTCAGGATGTTATGGGCTCAATACCACGAGGATAATGAGATAGGGACTCTAAAAATCTTTGCTTGTTGTCACAGTATGTGAGAAACAAGCTCAATATGGATAAGTGTCCTAACGAGATTTATGGATGATCTCATGGCTCTAGACTCAATAGTGCATTTTTGGTATTTAGTAGTCGGAGGCTAGAGCAGACTGCCACCTTTTCAATATCATCTAACTCGGAGTGAGATAGACGATAGCAATGTATTGAACTCCGTGAGAAATGAAACAAGAATCCTTTGAGGGATCTTGAGTGGCTAGGGAGGGTTGTGTAGCGTATCACTGGGTCCATGATACTTATCTTCAATGTCAGCAATCAACCCTGTGATTCTGACTTAGGCATATGTAGTGACCAGGTTTTCTGCCTAATGTTTATGAGGTTGCTTTCTTTTCCCCTTTATCTTAACATTTCTTTTTCATTCTTCAACCCCTTCAGTGCTTACAAAACTTCATTCTAGAACCTTGTTTGGGTTTATTTTCCTGTACTTGTCCATCTCAGTCCGCTCATCTTTTTCCCTTATTCTCTCATAACTCTTTTGTAATCATACTTAAGGATTCTACACTAACTGTGGATTGGCCTGGGTAGATCCCTCCGGCTCTGGCGGGATTCATTGGGAACATGTACGCCTAACATACCATCTTATAACTTCGATAATGTAAATACGGGGTCGGGTTTTTGTACTGTTCTCTTCCGCATTTATACATTCGCTCCCCCGTAATATGTGCATCGATATTAGAAACAGTTTAGCACATATGGAGATGCCTACAACTTGAGTTTAAAGATCACTTTTTATATCATACATTTTCATAATTTAAATCACATTTTCTCCCCCGCGCAAATAATTTCAAATCCGTTGTGATTTGGGTTCAATGATTTAGTTAGAAAATTTGGAGAAAGTGTGTCAGGTTTATATAAATCCGATTGTGAATTATAATAGATATGAATTTCAAGCCTAACAGTTACGGTTTTCGTCATACATTATATGTACAATATAACAACAACGTATAAAATAAGACTACCCTCATTCGGTTCTCTGTTGTAAACCGGTATTCGCCTTCTCGAATGGCTCGTCCACCTGACAAAGCTCGTCAGATTCCCGAAAGTTACTGTGTGTCTTTAGCCGTTTTTGGATAGCGACATGAAGATCACTTGTGCCTGTCAACATCTTTCTTCGTCCAATTATCTGGAGTTATATACCCTAGATTCGTCCTGTTGATCTGGAATTCTTGACTCGATAGTCTAATGCTTTCATTATCTGTTGTAGGTGCCTATCACTAAACTTGTGTATTTCGGTGAACCTAAAGATCATCTGAACCCTCGTATATAATCTCTGAATGTAACTGCCCTTGGAGAGTCTATGACTGTGTAGTCATGCTTGAACTCAAATCCAGTGGCCTCCCATCGAGGTTTGGTGAGGTTTAGCTGCGTCTGGTAACTCTCAATTCCCAACTGGAAGTCTTCTACGCGGTGTCTGATACAAGTTTCTGGTTCTATAGGTTGACTGCTGGGTTAGTTAGAATGTTTTTGTCTTCGGGTGATTGGTGGTTAGAGACCTGGAAGATTTTAAACAAGTAAAATTATTTCAATAGTCCTGATGGTACTTGTGTTTGTAGTCCCTGTTGCTATAAGTATTTGATAAAGTGTAGATTACAATTATCTGTTTGTACCTAAAATAAACACCAAATTAAACCCAAAACAGACCAAAATTAGCAAACAAATATGCGTGTTTTGTGTTTTTGTGTGTGCAGGTACGGATAAGTTAAAAAATCACAAGAAAGCAGTCAAAAACAAGCAAGCACGGACACGAGAACCAGAAGAGTACAAAGCCGAAGCCAGAAAAGCATGCCTAGTCTAAATTCAGCCAAGATAAATCAAGTTAGTCAAAGATGGTCAACACAAAAGTCAACAAAACACAATATACCTTTTTAACCCCTCTTTAGTGTGTGTGCTAAAAATCCAAGAATAGCCCCTCTCTATTAATGGGGTCCTTTAATCCCTAAATGGGCCATACCCGGATCCTAAAGCCCAAATCCTTAGCCTACTTCTCTTTTTATAACAACCACAAGGGCCAGTCTTGCATTTCTCGAAAGTTATTTATAACTTGAAAAGGAGATAAAGAACACAAGGACCATTTGTGCAATTATTCCAAAGACCAACTGGATTTTAACTGCCAAAAAAAAGGGCGCGAAAGGTTTTTACTATTCACCCATCGTCCCCCTTTTCACACCCCACAATCAAAACAAAGGGCTTTTGTAAATTAAAGGTGCTGTAGGTCAATTCATTAGCTCACTACTAAATGAAGGACAAATCAGTCTTTATCAATAGGATTAATTAGCCTCTCCAATCAAAGGCCACGTCAACAATGGTGAATGCACAAATGAAATGTGGGGTTTTGTTCTAAAACACTCACAAGAATAGAAGCACAATTTTTTGGGGCGCTTTTTTGTCCCAAAGAGAGTGAACATGCTGGCAATCTTCAGGTGTCCACAAATCAATCCAACGGCGTGTGTGTGATAGAAGTCAAATGATTAAGAAATGGTTGGTTGAGATTGAAAGTTTGGGAGAGTGGGCAAGAGGGCTAGAATCTTCCAGGCGGGCTATTATTAGGCACTTACTGCGCTCACCACAACATCATCTAGGTTTTTATGTAGTTTTTAGTTATGCTTAAATTGTATTTTTTCTTAAATGATTTGTATGTCCTTTGCAAGTTATATGTAATCAGTTTTTTTAATTAATGAAATTCAGTTTTTTCTAAATCTCTCATGTTTATTTTTTATAAACTCTCGTGTAATAAGCTAAAGTTGTCTCAATAAGCTAATAAGTTCATTTAAAGCTCTTTCAGTCTATAAGCTGAAATAGAGCTTATTGAATTCAGAATTAATCTTACTTAATACCTTAATACCAGTTTAAACTTAATTTTTTTTGGGGACCTGTATTGCGATGTGAGCTTTTGGAAGGGATATTAACTCGGAAGATGATCCCAAAGACTTTACACTAGCTTTATAGAAATAAGCAAGGGAACTTGTAGTGCCTTTATTGGGTACCTCTTGTTTAGCTAGAGGAGTTTGTTAAAGTTTCTCTTTCTTTTCCTTAATTCTAGTCTTTATAATAGTGATTCATTGCTTTCTGAATTTAGATTCTGCTTTTTTCTTAGTCTCTTCTGCTTATAGTGCTTATTAGAGTTTTATTTAGTCTAAATCATCTTAGTTGTTTATCTGTCTTCTATTCTCTTAGTTTAAATCATAGTTTTTCATAATAATTGTCTTAAAAAACTCTAAAAAAACCAAAAATATAGTAAATTAACTTAAGTTTTTTGAATTATTGCTTATTTAGTTGTCTAAGTCCTACTTACTAATGTAGTTTTAATCTGTTAATTGTCTTGGCATTAAGCACTTTGTTTACTAGATTTCAAAATTTGTTGCTTAAAGCTAAATTGTCATAGTCTTTAAGGGGTGTTTGGATTAAAGTTAGTTTGACCCACAATAAGGCAATTTGTATTTGTGCAATCTTTGAGTCAGTGTACGTTTTTTCTAGAATTAAGTTTCCAAAGATTTTAGAGTTTTAGATTGCACTAAGTTGAAAGAAGTTATGCTTATTTGTTGGTGCTCCGCACTTGGGAAATTATCTTTGAATTTCATTTGTGCAATTGTTAATCTAAGCCCTTTTTGGCTTAGATCTTGCTTGAGCTTTGTTTAAACACTCTATTTGAGCGTGTCTTAGTGCAGGATTTCCCTTAGGAAACCTCCACTCTTGGTTTGCATTTGTGCAAAGTGCACCAGTACTAACTAAAAAGTGTACTGCTGTCACAGTTTGTACTGCTCCTTTGGCTGAATTTTTAGTTGAGTAAAAAGTAGGTTTAGGTTTTTAAAATCAAGTTAGAAGTAATCTAGATATAGCTTAATATGGTTTAGGTTTTAGTTTTCAATTTACTGCTTATCTTCTTAGCTTATTCAGCTGGTAGAAAAAAAGAACTCTGCATCAGCAGTACTAAGTGAGTTAGTACTGCTGATATTTAAACTCCAATTTAAGCCAGTAATATTAAGATTTAGTTGCTTTTCTTTTAATTGTTTTCTAGTTAGATATAGCTTAATATAGATTAGTACTTAAATTTTATTTTCTAGCTTATTATCCTAGCTTAAGTTTACTGTCAAAAATGGTCATTTAAAAACTATAAAAGCCAAAAACAGTACTTAGGAATTTTAGGATCTGAATTTGTTAAATTAGCTTATGAGTCTAGAATTTATAGCTTATATAGATAGAATATAAGTAGTTTAATAAGTCTTAATGTTCTTATGAGTCAGTTAGCTCTTTAAAGTGTTTTTAGCATATTTGGTTTTTGGCTAAATTGCTTTATTTCTGAGTTTGCTTGTTTCACCACCTCATTTTCTGTAGTACTAAAAGTCCTTAAGCTCATATGATCCTTTTAATTTTTTGGTTAAGCACATCATAAGCTCATTAGAACTTCTTTCCTTTACATTTTGAACTGTGTTGAGTTTTTTATTGCTTATTTTCCATAAACCCAAGGGTTAACACCCATTTATGAGGTGCAGTTTAGAAATAAGCTTCTGTTGAGATTATCGCAGTTATATTCAGCCCAAGTAACTTTTTATTAATTCTTGTTCCTACTAGTTTCCTTTAAACTTTTCTCTTTCAAGTTTTTTGTGATAAGCACTTTTAGATTTTGAGGGTATTAGGCTTTTGGTTGTTATCGGGGTAGGACCTCAGGGACCATTCTTGTAATTTTTCCGTTTTAGTTGAGTTCTTAGTTAATACTTGCAGTGTGTGTGGTTTTATCTCCTGTTAATCCTTAAGACTTTTTCACAAAGAGTCCTATGTTAGTTTTTTATCTAGTTTATTTAGTGGTAATAATTAATTAGGGTTAGTTTTATATTAGTTTAATTAAACTTTTATAAAAAGATAAAAATTAGGGCTTTTTATTTTTTAGAAAATTTCTGCACAATTTCTTTAATTAGTATAATTTTTATAAAAATTTTAGGATTTCATTTTTAAGAGATTTATTATTTTTATAGTTTTTACTTAGTTCGAATTTTAGAAAAATCATATCTTTTAACCTAAAAAGCTTTAAAAAAATGTTTTTCTTTTTCCTAAAATCTTCTTTTGTCCTATCTTAGGTTTATAATTTTAGTTTACATTTTTAGGATTAAAATTTAGTTTACTTGCTTTAAAGTCGCGTTTTATTTTCGTATTTGTTTAATTGTTTAATTGTTTATTATTGTCTATTTTTGCTTTAGATTAACAAATCATCCAATTGCTTATTCAAATCAGAATCAGTTTTAAAACAAGGTTTCGTTTTCACTAGTCGATTGGGTATAAAACGACCCGGGTCGATCATATTTAAACCGGTTTATATACGGTATTCTATATTATGATTGTATATATATTTTTGTGTATTGAATGTTTTTCAAGGGGTAACTTGGTAATTTTCTTAATTCCTCTTAAGGTTATGTTAGTATAATTATTTTACGTGTATAAAACTTGCTACCAAGTTTTTGGCGCCGCTGCCGGGGACTAGTGTTTAAGATTCCTCCGTTTTGTGTTTGTTGATTTGGTTTGAAGATCCTTTCGTCCTCACAAAGTTTCATTTTTGTTTTAAATAATTCAATATCCATAAAAATCAAAAATATAAAAAGTAAAAAATATTTCCTTTTATTTTGGTATAAATAAAAAATATAAAAATAATACAATATTGTCCTTTAGACTAAAAAAACAAAGTGGTAACTCGTAACACCAACAAATAATTTCTTTCTATTGAGTTATTATCCATTTCAATTTCCCGGAACTTCAATTGTTCCCGGAATCGTATCAAAGTTTTGAACACTGCCATTTTAGTTGTCATTACGAAGTACGGCTCACCTTGAACAGAAATTTACAAGAGCTACCGTGATGTAGAGTGAATTTTTGGTTAAAGTCTCTTTAGTGACCCGTTAAAATTCATTGATAAATAAAAAATTAGTGTAAAGTTTTGCTTTGATTGTTTTTTTAGTTTTTCTTTTTATGCGCAAGGTTCGCAATATCGAAGACGTCGCACAACAACAAAAACTCTTTCGGTTGTTGTTGAAAATTTTGATTTAGAAGAATGAATTTTTGATCAGATCGTTGTTCATATGGCCGACAATCGAAAGATTTTGAATACTCAGACATATCTATACATCAAAGAGTGAAAGTGTTATCAAGACTTCAAAGATCTGTAGAGGTGAAGGCTAAACAAGAAAAAGGTATGTTTGAATATTCAACTGATCTGAATTCTAATCAAGATGAAGATACAAGCTGTGCATGGAAGAAGATTGAAAACTTGAAGTTAAGCAAGTTAACATCAAGTTAGGGGAGGATTGTTAGGAAATATTGTAAGGTACTGCTGGCAGATAACAAAGTACTGCTAGTTATATCAAAGTACTGCTAGTGTTTAAAGTACTGTTAGTATAAAGTCAAAGTACTGCTTATAATAGTTTTAGAGTTCTAGAAGGATTATATTAGGAGAAGATAAGGATTGTATTAGGAGAAGATAAGGATGACAGCTTGTAAGCCCAATAAGGTTAATCCTTGATGTCTATAAAAGGACCCCTTGGAAGGCATAGTTAGGTACGAGTACAAGTACAAGTATTAGAACAAGTCTTAGAAGAAGTATTAAAGATTTGTATTATTAGTGTTTAGGGATCTGCAAAGTTAGGCAGGTTCAAGGTGTGATAATAAAAGTAATCTTTTGATTATTGCTGTGTGTTCTTCTTAATATTATCAATTAGATTCCGCATAATTGATAGTATTCATTGTCAGTGTTTCATAGTTATTATCTTGGATTTATTCAAGGTAGTAATACCCTTTACAGGCTAAAGGTTCAATATATTAGAGTACATCGATCCTACAAGTGGTATCAGAGCTTGTGAGGAAACTCTGATTAAGAAGAACTTTGAAGATCCGATATCTTCGCAAAACACTTTTTCATCGACATCAATCCAACATTCAAACCAAACCGCAGCCGTTGGTAATTTTCTTCAAAGAAACCAACCATCTAATTTGGCAAACCAAATGAGACCACCGGGTTTCAATCAACCAAATGTTCAAAACAACCAAAACCGATATCAAGGAAACAATTTCAATTCGAATCAAAACCGTGGAACCAACTTTAACCAAAACCGTCCAAACAATCAAGGAGCCGTTTATCAAGCCCCACCATACCAACCACCAACAAATCAACCTTTGGTTAATCAAGCTTTACCTCCCGTTTCACAAGTTCAAGGAGTGTCTAAAACGGATTTTGAAAGTTACTGTAAAGCAAATGATGCGTTTTGATTAAACTTACAATGAGTTATATAATTTTCAAAGTAACCAAAATGATTTTCAAAGAGTTTACAATGATTCTCAAAAGAAACAAGATGATTTTTAGAAAATGATGCTCAGTTTCATGCAAAGCTATCACACCAACCAACTTAAGTTCAAGTACTTTACCAAGCACACTGTGCCAAATCTAAGGATGAAGCCAGGCAATTACGGACTCGTAGTGGTGTTTCATAGATGGACTTGATTCTACCGCCGGTGGTGAAAAGGGAAAGTGAGGTGACAAAGGATTCGGGAGCTACCTGAGCACCGAAGTCAATCCAACCTCCTCCAAATTGGTCCAAAACAAACCAAACAAAGTACCAATCGAAGATCCTTCTTTAGGTTGCAAACAAAGCCAAACTCCTAAATTGCCTACCGTTAGAGGACTACAAACAAAAGATTCGTGAAAAAGATGACATTCTTTCTTCAAAGTTTATGGAAATCTTTCGTAGTAACCTTCATTTTGAGATTAGTTTTGCGGATGCTCTCATTCATATGCCAAAGTTTGCGTCAGTTAAAAAGATGTTAAATAATAAAGACAAGTTGATCGAATTGACCAAAACACCGTTGAATGAAAATTGTAGCACGGTTGTCCTAAAAAAGCTTCCAGAAAAGCTAGGTGACCCCGATCCTAATTTCTCACTTTCCATGTGATTTTTTGAGTCGATAGTTTCTTAGCCCTTGCCGATTTAGGTCTTGTATCAATTCTCAGCCTTTAGCCATTTGGGAAAAAGCTTCACTCCGGGCCTAAACTGAAACAAAAATTGGTTTTAGAGTTAGCCGAACCGATACAATGTTCCAACCAACCGGTGTCGCCGAAAACGTTTTCATCAAAGTAGGAAAGTTTTACTTTCCCGCCGATTTTGTTATGCTTGATTTTATAGCCGATCCTCGAGTACCGTTAATACTCGGGCGACCCTTTCTTAGGACGGCTCATGCTTTAATCGATGTTTACGAAGGAGAGATTACTCTTTGGATTGATGATCATTCTTTAACCCTTAAATATGGTGATGACCTTCCATTACATATCAACAATCTCGAACGTTATAGGAAAGTTGATCTTATTGATGCTGCTTGTGAAAATTTAGTCACCAAGAAGTACTTGGATTTTACTGTTCCGTGCTTACATCAATCCTTTCTCCGTACTACGATCCGATTGTTTCCACTGCTATCTCCAAACACTGTACTCCTTTTGATGAAAGCGATTTTCTACTTTTGAGGAAGGCGATTGGCTTTTATAGCAATCTGATGATGAACAGTTTCACCAGTTTTTAATGCTACGTATACGATCCGAGGGTGAACATTCTCATTTTCTGAGGAAGCTTCTCAAACAATGAATCCATTACCTCACCCAAACAAGGTGATTACTCCACCCGGAATTCAAAAAGATCTTAAAGTTGTAGTGAACCACAGAAGTCTTCACTCGAAATATGGTTACTTCTTATGAACCAAACGTTGAACTTCCCGAAGTCGAAACTTAAAGAGTTTACCTCCGTATCTCGTAGTATGCATTTTTAGAGGTAATACAAGCCTCATTCATAATTTCATAAGATTTGAGCAAGATGAAAAAGACCTCAATCATTAACGTTTTAAAAAAAACCGAAAACAAGCAATTGCTTGGAAACTTTATGATATCGAGCAGAGATCCAGAGTTTTGCTCTCACAAATTCTTTTAGAAGATGAATAACGACCTTCAGTCCAACATTCAAAGGAGGGTTAACCCTAAAATCCATGACGTCATCAAGAAAGAAGTAGAAAAACTTCTTGACGCGGGATTGATTTATCCGATCTCGGATAGTCCATGGGTTAGTCCGGTCCATTGTGTTCCTAAAAAAGGTGGTATGACCGTTGTCAAGAACGAAGAAAATGAATTGGTGCCTACAAGATTAGTCACGGGATGGAGAGTTTGCATCGACTATCGAAAGTTAAACGAAGCAACTTGTAAAGACCATTTTCCGTTACCATTCATGGACCAAATGTTAGAGCGATTAGCCGGCAACGAATTTTATTGTTTCTTAGATGGTTTTTCAGGGTATTTTCAAATCCCAATTGATCCTAAAGATCAAGAGAAAACTACTTTCACGTGCCCATACGGAACTTTCGCGTACCGTCGTATGCCATTCGGTTTGTGCAATGCACCCAGAACTTTTCAACGTTGTATGATGGCCATTTTTCACGACATGATAGAAAAAACAATGGAAGTCTTTATGGACGATTTTTCAGTTTTCGGAGATTCTTTTTCCTCGTGCCTTGCCAATTTAGACAAAATGCTCAAAAGGTGTGAAGACACCAAATTAGCACTAAATTGGGAAAAGAGCCATTTCATGGTTAAAGAAGGCATTGTTTTAGGACATAAGATCTCTAGAAAAGGAATTGAAGTCGATAAGGCAAAGTTGATGTAAATTTCAAAGCTTCCGCACCCATACAAACCGTTAATGGAATCAGAAGTTTTCTCGGCATTGCTGGATTCTATCGAGATTTATCAAAGACTTTTCAAATCTCTCGACCCAAAGTACCCATCTCTAGAGAGAAACTCTCTTCATTTTTTTCGGAAGATTGCATTCTTGCCTTTCAAACATTGAAAAAGAAGTTTGACCGAAGCTCCATTCTATTGCTTCAATTTAGGACCAACCTTTTGAATTCATGGCGATGCAAGTGATTATTGCAATAGGTGCAGTTCTAGGACAAAAGAATTGAGAAGCATTTCCGACAATTCAATATGTAGTAAGGACAAGGACCGAAGCAGGAAAACATACTACACACCAACGGATAAAGAGTGCTTGCAGTTGTTTACGTTTTGAGAGAGTTTTCACGATCATATCTAATCATGAACAAAAGGTGTTGTTTTCTACGGCCACTCCGCATTGAATAAACCTTTTCAACAAAAAAAATTCGCCAATGCTCTGATTACTTCTGTTGGATCTTTCTTCTTCAAGTATTTCGATTTTTTTAGTAATTGATAACAAGGGAGCTAAATCTATTTATGCAGGCCGTTCACTCTCGACGTATTGAAAACCCGTATCCGAGAATGTTTTGACCTAAAGAGATTAATGAAACTTTGCATCTTTAAAACATTGAATACTGGGGTGTCTTTCTCATGGATGACCCAAAATACCCGTGGTTTACCGATATAGCAAAAACTAACACGAGGGGAATTTTTTTACTCAAAAGGAATGTCAACCCAACATAAAGCAGGATGTTTTTCGGTTATAAAAGCATTACTTTTGGGATGATCCCTATCTCTTTCGTACATGTGCGGAGAAAATATATGTCGACTGTGTATTTGGCCAAGAAGCTCTTGAAATCCTCAAGGCTTGCCATGAAGGACCCACCGGGGGCCATCACAGTGCCAACATCACAGCTTAGAAAGTATTTAACGCCGGATTCTTTTGGCCTACAATTTATAAGGATGCTTACGAATTGATCAAATCTTGTTATGCATGTCAAAGATAAGGCAAAATCTCTCAACATGATGAGATGCCTCAAAATGCAATCCAAATTTGTGAAATTTTCGATGTTTGGGGTATCGATTTTATGGGACCGTTCCCGTCGTCTAGAGGAAACAAATATATTCTGGTAGCCGTCGATTATCTTTCCAAATGGGTTGAAGCGAAAGCGCTCCCCACCAACGATGCTCGAGTAGTTGTTAAGATTTTAAAATCCCTTTTCTCCCGATTCGGTGCTCCTAGAGCAATTATAAGCGATCGAGGGACCCATTTTTGTAACGATAAGTTTGTAGAGTCATTCAAAATATGGTGGTCACATCGTCTTTCGGGACTCCGCTTACCTACCCTCAAAACGTTGTGGTCAAGTTGAATCCGAATCGAGTCTCAATAAGAATTTTGGAGAGGAACGGTATGGAGGAAAACCGTGCCTCATGATCCGATTAAACTAGTTGATGCATTATGGGCTTTTTGGGACCGTTTAAAAAACTCCAATTGGATGCATCCGTACAAAGTTGTTCTATGGAAAAGCGTGTTTACTTACCAGTTGATCTAGAACACAAAGCATATGGGCTCTTAAGCATGCCAACTTCGAGTTAAGACCGCGGGCGATCATCGAAGCTCCAAACTCATTGAACTTAGACGAGCTTCGTTGATCAAGCTTACGAGATATTCGCATATTACATAGGAGAAGACAAAAGAAACTCAACAATTCCAAGATTTTTAAAAAAAAAGCACCGTATCTCAAATGTTGGTGATCTAGTCTTGCTTTTCAAACTCCTCGATAAAAGATTTTTCTCCGGGAAAGCTCAAATCCCTATGGTCCGGACCTTTACAATCTACGAAGTTTATCCTTATGGCACTGCAAGTTGTCTTTGCGATGGTTCTTAATTTCAAAGTCATTGCCACCGTCTTAAGAACTATTATGGAGGGGATACACCACCATTGGTTATCCGGACTCCGGACTTTTCTAGGAACCACTAAATTCAGGGATCGAGTCGAGCTTGCAACTCGGTGAACAAAAACAAGCCGCTTCGTGGGATTTCACCCCATGCTTATCTTCTCTATTTCCTTTCTATTTTCTTATCTAATATGTTGTGTTGAGAGAGGCCTATTCTCTTTCCGATTTCTCGATGTTTGTTGCTTGTTTGTTGTGATTTTTGTAGGATCGAACCAACAAATTTTTGAAGCTTCTTGTGTCCTGTTGATTTGTCCCGTTTAACTCGAGCTTCTCATCCTTTGTTTGAAATTAGTTTGGGGAGATCCGATATCCTTGCATCATTATCGATTAACGTCTATCTTTGCATAATTCATAAACGGCTTAGATTTACGTAGAGACCCGACTTTAAACATTGAGGACAATGTTTCATTTTAGTTTGGGGAGGGGAATCTATCGATTTGATGCTACCTGCTTATTGTTTTGTTCTCGCATACCCGTTTTCCCACAAAAATAGTAAAAATTTTAAATTTTTAAGTTCTTATCAGTTTTTAATCTCAAAAAAAAAATGTTAAGACAAAAATGTAGGTTTTCCGCTGGTTAGAATAAAAAGTAATTTTTGACCCGATCAAACGTGTTGAGTTCTAGCTTTCTCCCTTAACAATTAATGATGATAGTTTGTGCTAGTCTCACGTAGACTTTAAACATGCTAGACTTGAAATCGTTAGTAAATGAAGGCTTGTGCTAATCTCAAGTAGATTTTAAATATGCCGAGTTGGATTTTATTTAGGCTAAGTGTTCGCGAATCTCTTTCTTAGAGATTTTAAATTGCGAAGAATAAGAAATAATAGTGTTATTTATAAGTCATGACATTAAAACATAGAGTAGTTGGTTCTCTTTCAAGCTCATAAGTGTTAATTGTGGCTTTTTCTCCCATTAGCTTGTTTCACCTTTATATATAAATGTTTAATAATTAGTTAATAGAAGTTTTCTTTAGTTCCTTTGTGATTAGGATAAGTACACATCAGGAATACTTAATTTGGCATATTATATGTATCACATTCGCAAATATTTTGCTTATTCCTTAAAGAGCCTTAGGGTATATGGAATAAGTAGAATTCAATAAATAATCCGAGACTGATAAAAGTTTGCTGCATCTTGCCGGCTCACAACCGATGTTACAGCCTTCTAAAAGGTCGAGGAAGTTACCGAAGTCGAAATATGTTTGCTACATCTTGTCGGAGGCGTGGCCGATGTTGTAGCCTTCTAAAGGACTGAGGTTTAATAATGTTGCTTAATTTTTGTCTTACTTTGTGCCTTAAAGAGCCTAAGGGTATATGGTGCAAATAAGATTGGTCCATTCATGTCTTAAAGAGCCTTCGGGTATATGACATGAATGGTGCCTTGCTTAAGTAGCCTAATAAAAGCCAAATTTTGGTTGCCTCGATGTGGACTTTATTCTTGATGACATTTGATCTTTTGAAATTAATAAGTTACGCTTTATTTTTTGGAATTAATAAGTATCGAAACAAAAGTCTTAAAGAGCCTTCGGGTATATGACTTAAGTAAAATTCTGAGATACAAAAGTAGGATTTGCGGGAGGAAAAGTAAGTACACAATTAGTAATTTTGAGTAGTGTTTGTGTCATGACTTGTAATTAACAATGATCTTGTTTTTAAGCTTAGCATGGGAAAAGTGAAAAAATCAGGGATGATGAAGTTATCTTTTAGACACTTCAATGTGCTTTTTGTTCTATGATCCTTAAAGTTACCAATGAGGTAATGAAAACAATACATTATGTCAACACAAATAAGTTGTAGTTAGGTAGTTAATTATCAAGAAAAATCATAAAAAGAGAAAAAATCTTAGAAAATGGGAAGTCGGGTGTTTTATAACTTGTGATATCTTATCTCTCTCAACAAAAATTTTGCTACTTTTCAAAGGTTTAGTTTGGGGAAGTTTCGAGGTATTTGGTTATAAGGCATGTGATATTGCGTGAGGACACACAATCGTTTAGTTTGGGGAATTTTGATAAGTATAGAATACACATATCCATTTATGCTTAAAATAGCCCAATTAAACCCAAAACAGACCAAAAATGGCAAAAATATGCTTGTATTTGTGTTTTGTGTGTGCAGGTACGGATATATCAGAAATCACAAGAAAACCATCAAAAACAAGCAAGCACGGACACGAGAACGGAAGAGTGAACAAAAGCCGGAAGCAAAGCTAGGAAAAATCAAACCCTCAGTCAAAGTGGTCAAATCATGGTCAACAAAAGTCAACAAGACCCAAAATATTCCATTTTAGCCCCTCAACTTTTCAAAAGATACAAAAATAGTCCCTGGGCCTTAATAGGCCTTAAAACCCCAAAAGCCCAATCCTAGCCCATTCCCTTTTGTTATTAAACTCCAGGGACCATTCCTGCAATTCCTGAAACTAGTTTATAACTAGAAAGGGAGAAAACAAAGAAAGGGACTAAAAATGACAAGAGGCCAAAGTTAAAACTGAATTTACCCAATTCAGTTATAAAAAGGGCGCCAAGCACAATTTACTATTCATCGTCACGTTCATTTCACTATCCAGGGTAAAACATAGGGCAAACGCAAATTGAAGGGTCCATTAGTCAATTCAAGAGCTCGTTAGCAAGATAAGAGGGTCATTTCAGTCATATCAATGGATTACTTTAGCTCACTCACACTCAAGTCACACGTCAGCAATGGTGAAAGCACACTTAGTGGTGGGATTTTGTGCTAAACTACTCACACAACTAGCACAATGTCACATCAATGGAATGACACGTTGGCGATCCTTAGATACACACAAAATGATCAAACGGCTCAAAATCACTTGGCAATGATTAAAAGAATCAAGGGTGCGGATTGAAGGCTAGGAAATGGATTCAGGAGTCCTAGAAGCTTCCTCAACAGCCTATAAATAGGCTCTCACCTCACACACACAACAATCTAGATTTTAGTAGCTTTTAGTTTAGCTTAATTTCGTATTTTTCTTAAATGTAATTTTCCTTAAATGTTTTGTAATCTCCTTTTTAAGTAATGTAATCAGTATCTTTTATTAATGAAATTCAGTTTAAAGCTCTTTAAATCTCACTTTTAAGCTCTCATTTAAACTCTCAATTATTAAGCTATTGTTACTAATAAGCTCCTATAAGCTCAACAGCTCTCATAAGTCTTTAAGCTTATGATTTGAGCTTAACTCAACCTTAATCATACTTGAATCAAATTACCAGCTTAAATTACCTTAACTTGTAGAAGAAAGCTTTTGGAAGGGGAGCTTAAAATGGATGAGCTCCTAAGGACTTAAACTAGCTTATTCAAATGAATAAGCTATAGCTTGTAGCTGTTATTAGCTTCTGTTTAGCTGAAGTTTAAAGTAAGTTTCCTTTTAAATTCTTATGTCTTTAAATTCTAGCTTATATAGTAGTTAAAGTGCTTATTAGTTTAAGATCTGCTTATTTGTTGCTTATATTGAATGCCTTATAGTGCTTATTGATTTCATTAGCTTATTCGACTTATTAGTTTAATCTGTTTTTAGCTTAAAGATATAGATTCATTATTTAATATTAGATTGTCATAAAACCATAAAAACACCAAAACTTAAGTATAATCTTAGATCTGTAAGTTTTAGCTAAATCCAATGTGTTAGTTTTACGCTTAATACGTTAGTTTATAAGCTAGTTTTTTTTTCTTGGTTATTCGCACTTATTTAAGTAGATTTGCAATTTAAGCTTAAAATCTTTTCTATCAAAATGGTAAAGGGGTGTTTGGCATAAGCCAAGTTTGACCCAACAAAAGTCAAATATTTTTTGGGCAAAACACTTTGGTCAGGCTGAGTTTTAATAAGAAATTCAAGTTTGAAAAAAGGATTTGCGTTCCTTAGATTTTAGTCTAAATGAATTTGTGGCTTATTATGCATGTTCCTGCACCAGGGGAGCTTTTAGCTTAGGTTTTAATTGCTTCATTTTGATCCAAGCTCTTTGAGCTTTTGATTGTGCTTGAATTAAGTTTAAACACTCTACTTGAGTGTGTCTTAGTGCAGGATTACTCTCAAAGTAACCTGCACTATTGGATTTGTGCTAAGTGTCAAGTGCATCAGCAGGAACTAGGTTGTTCCTGCTGTCACTTTTGAGTTTAATTTTAGTTAAGTAAAAGTAGGTCTTAGGTTCTTAAATTCAAGTAGGATAAAGTCTAGGTTTAGCTTATTATAGATTAAGTCTTAATTTGTATTTTCTAGCTTATTTACCTAGCTTAATTCAGCTGTAAAAGTCATTAAAAAGCCAAAAACAGTAGTTAAGTAAAGTAATTTTCTAATTTGTGAATTCTAGCTTAAAATGATTGATTTTATAGTTTAAATAGATAAATAATAAGTAGTTCTATAAGTTCTCAAAAGCTCATAATCTATTTTAGCTTATTATGTAATTTAGCTTATCTGAATTTTATGCATTTTTGCTTAATTGTCCTGAGTTGCCTTCTAAAACATCACTTTTTGTTGCTTAAATGAATTTTCACCTCCTTTCTCTTTTCATAATAAGCTCATGCACATCATAGGCTTTCCAAATCTCCTTTTGTTTCTCATTTTGAGCTTAATTTGAGAATTTTAGAGCTGTTTTAGTAAAACCATATGGAAACCCCTTCTTTCTGATACAGCAGCTTTGATAAGCTGTTTTTGAGCTTATTAGTTAGTTTCAGCTTATGTCCCCTTCATAAAATCTAATTTTGGTCCTCTTAAGTCCTAGTATTTAGTTGTTCATAAAAGTCAAAAATAAAAAATAAACATAAGGGGTATGCCTGCCTCGAACCCACACTCACACTTATAGACCCAACAGTTACCAGTTTGCTACATTACTTCATCCGTCTTTGTTTCCTTCCATTAAATATTTATACACGTTTTCATTTTCCTTTTCATTTATAAGCCGTATCTTTATAAGCTCTTTTCTCAGCTTATTTAATAAGCTGAGTTCTGTCTTTTATTTTTCTATTAATCTTTGTTACATTTTAGATTTTTCCTGAATTTTTCGTAATTTTTCATCAATTATTTTATTTTTAATAGTTTTTCGAAAGAAAAAATCTTAATAAATACATAAAAAATAGAAAAAAAGTTTCAGAAAAATACTAAAAAATAGTTTTTAGTTTTATAAAAAAATGCTTTAGGTTTGCATTTAGTAAAATCATTTTCACCACTTTTAGATTTTAATTTTCATTTTTAAGCTTTTATTTTTAATTTTAAAAATAGATTTTAAAATTTAAAAATAGTTTAAAAATAGTTTTCTGATTATGTGTTTTATACTTTTCTAAGTGAAAAATCATTTTTTCAAATTTTAGTACTATATTTGCTATTTTTTTAGGATTTAATTAGATTAAAATAGATATAAATTCATATTAAACTTCTAAAAATAATCAAAAAAATGTTTTCTTTTCCTAAAATTTGCTTTTTGTCCCTATTTTAGGTTTAGAAACTAGTTTGCAATTTTTAGGTTAATTTTAGTCTTTTTTGCTTACTTGTCGCGATTTTTGTTGTTTTCTGTATTTGTTTAATTGTTTAATTTGCCTTTAATTCTCAATTTTAATTGTTGCTTTTTATTTAATAGTAATAGATCATCAAATCATCTATTTTCTTATTCAAATCATAATCCAAGCTTAAACAAGGTTTCAATTTCACTAGTCGTTGGGGAAACGACCCGGGTGAACATATTTATCCGGTTAAATATACGTATTATATATTATATTATATATATTTTTTAGAGTGAATTTTCCTTAGGGAATTTTCTTAATTGCTCTTAAGGTTATATTAGTATATATATTTTATAGTGTATTAAAACTTGACAACCAGTTTTTGGCGCCGTTGCCGGAGACTAGTGTTTAAGATTCCTTCGTTTTTAGTTTATTTGGTTTGAAGATCCTTTCACCCTTGAAAGTTTCATTCTTGTTTTATAATTCAAAAATTCAAAAAAAAATCATAAAATATAAAAAGTAAAAAATGTTTTCTGTCTTTTATAATAAAGTAAAAAGAAAAAATAAAATTTAAAAAAATTCAAAATATAAAAAAATCACCTTCTTTTAATTAAGAATAAAAAGTCACCAATTGTAAAAATACCAAAATATAATACTCTCACGAAGGTATTTTCATATAATCAATTCCGGTGAACTTGTTGGTCTCAAATCGAACGATAGATTTTAACACTTTCCATTTGTGTCTCTACGAAGTACGGCTCACCTTGAAAAGCAATTTTTGAGAGCTACCGTGAAGTAGTTGATTATTTGGTTTAAGTCTCTTCCGTGTAACCGTTAAAAGTCATTGTTAATTATAAAAAAAAATAGGTAAATTTTTGCTTTTTGATTTTTAGTTTTCTTTTAGGCGCACTCGTTCGCAATCTCAAAGATGTCGTCAACAAAACAAACTCTCCGTTGTTGTGAAAATTTTAGATTTAGAAGAACAATTATCGCATCAAAACATTGTTGCAATGGCCGGATATCGAAAACGATGCGCCAAATGTTACAAGCACCCATCGAGGGGTATGAAGATGCTATTATTGCTCCACCGATTAATGCTAACAATTTTGAGCTTAAACAACCTTTGATTAATCTTGTGCAAAGTAATAAGTTTACGGGTAGACAAGACCCTCATAATCACCTTCGATTTTTCAACAAAGTCACTTCAACGTTTAGACATCCCGAAGTTCCGAACACTTCGATAAAGCTTTTGCTTTTTCCTTTCTCTCTAGACGATGAAGCCTGAGATTGGCTAGATAAGGAACCTCCTAGATCAATTCTCACATGGGATGACCTTGTTTTAAAGTTCATAAATCAATTCTTTCCACCTTCGGAATGAAATCACTACTTTTTACCAAAAACCAAACGAAACTTTCAACGAAGCATGGGAACATTTTAAAGGACTTCTTCGTCAATGTCCTCACCATGGTTTCTCAGAATTACACCAACTTGATACGTTCTACAATTCTTTGAGTACCAATGATCAAGATGCCTTAGATCCGCGCGGTGCAATTTTCTAGATAAGTATGCCTCGAAAGGTTTTACCATAATCGAAAGACATCCAAATGCGTTACTCAGAAGTCGTTTCAATATGATTCAGAGCAATTACGAATGCTCCCGTTCTTCGTACTTCTACACCGTCTAATAATTCTTGGAGATCAACAAATGGCCGCCTTACTTGAAGACAAATGAATATTGAATGAGCCGTTTAGGAGAAAGCGATTAGGAAAAGAATGCTACGACTCCTGCTACCATCAAAGCAGTCGAGGAAGTTTGTGTCACATGTGGTTCAAACCATAATTTCAACAATTGTCCGTTAACTAGGAACGATTTTCTCGTTTTTCAAGATAATATACATCAATTCCAAAAACCGCGCCGTTGGCAATTTTGTTCCAAAGGAATCACCTAATTTGCGAAACAAATGAGACCACCGTGTGCATCAACCAAATGTTCAAAAGCAACCAAGGAAACCAAACCGATATCAAGGAAAACAATTTTCCAATACAAATCAAAACCGTGGAGTGCAATTTTAACCAAAACCGCCCAAACAATCAAGGAGCCGTTTAGCAAGCCCCACCATACAACCACCAACAAAGCAACCTTTACTTACTCAAGCTTTACTCCCGTTTCACAAATTCAAGTGTGTCTAAAACTGATTTTGAAAGTTATGCTACGGCTAATGAATGCAAACATAATAACCTTAGTCAAATGTAAGTTGATAATTTCCCAAAGAAACCAAAATGATTTTACAAAGTTTAAATGATTCTCAAAAGAAGCAAGATGATTTTCAGAAGATGATGCTTAGTTACATGCAAAGCTATCACACCAACCAAGCTTCAAGTTTAAGTACTTTACCGAGCAATACTGTTCCAAATCCAAGAAATGAATCCAAGGCAATTACGACTCGTAGTGGTGTTTCATACGATGGACCTGCTCTCCGATTCCAACCGCCGGGGGGTGGAAAAAGGAAAGTGAGGCGACAAGGATAACGGAGCTAACGAAAAGCACCGAAGACATCTAACTTCCTCATTGGTCCCCATGAACAATCCAAAGACAACGAACCAATTGCAGAGTGCCGCCCCGCGCCTTATTTCATTGCTAACAAGAGCCAAACCGAATTTGTTGCCTACCCGTCGAGACTCAACAAACAAAAGATTCCATGAAAAAGATGACCTTTACTTTCTTCAAAGTTTATGGAAATCTTTCGAAACCATTCATTTTGAGCTAGTTTTTTGCGGATGCACTCATCCATATGCCCCCAAAGTTTGCGTCAATGTTTTTAAAGATGTTAATTAAATTGAGTTAACCAAAACACCGTTGAATGAAAATTGTAGTGCGGTTGTCCTAAAAAAGCTTCCGGAAAAGCTAGGTAACCCAGATCGATTTCTCATTCCATGTGATTTTTCGGAGTTCGATAGTTACTTAGCCCTTGCCGATTTAGGTGCTAGTATCAATCTCATGCCTTTATCCATTTGGAAAAAGCTTCAACTCCCGGGCCTAACTGAAACAAAAATGGTATTAGAATTAGCCGACCGTACAATTTCCAAACCAACCGGTGTCGCCGAAAATGTTTTTGTCAAAGTAGGGAAGTTTTACTTTCCCGCCGATTTTGTTGTGCTTGATTTTATAGCCGATCCTCGAGTACCGTTAATACTCGGGCGACCCTTTCTTAGACGGCTTCTTGCTATTTAATCGATGTTTACGAAGGAGAGATTACTCTTAGGAATGATGATCAATCTTTAACCCTTAAATGTGGTGATGCACCTTCCATTTCATACAACAATCTCGAATCGTTGAAGAAAGTTGATCTAATCGATGTTGCTTGTGAAATTTATTCACAAGAAGTTCTTGGATTTTCCGATTCCATTGCTTACAACAATCCTTCTCCGTACTACGATCCGATTGTTTCCACTTCATCTCCGACACTTACTCCTTTTGATGAAAGCGATTTTCTACTCTTTGAGGAAGCCGATGCTTTTATAGCAATCGATGATGAACCAGTTTCGCCAGTTTTCAATGCTACGTACTACGATCCCGAGGGTGACATTCTCATTCTCGAAGCACTTCTCAACAGTGATCCATTACCTCCACCAAACCAAGGAGATTACTCACCCGGAATTCAAAAAGATCTTAAAGTTGTTGAACCACAGAAGTCTTCACTCGAATATGCTACTTCTTATGAACCAAAAGATGAAATTCCCGAAGTCGAACTTAAAGAGTTACCTCCGCATCTCGAGTATGCGTTTTTAGAGGAAAATAACAAGCTTCCAGTCATAATTTCAAAAGATTTGAGCCAAGATGAAAAGACCTCACTCATTAACGTTTTGAAAAACCGAAAACAAGCAATTGCTTGGAAACTTTCTGATATCCGAGGCATAGATCCAGAGTTTTGCTCTCACAAAATCCTTTTAGAAGATGATTACGAACCTTCAGTCCAACATCAAAGGAGGGTTAACCCTAAAATCCACGACGTCATCAAGAAAGAAGTAGAAAAACTTCTTGACGCAGGATTGATTTATCCGATCTCGGATAGTCCATGGGTTAGTCCGGTCCATTGTGTTCCTAAAAAAGGTGGTATGACCGTTGTCAAGAACGAAGAAAATGAATTGGTGCCTACAAGATTAGTCACGGGATGGAGAGTTTGCATCGACTATCGAAAGTTAAACGAAGCAACTTGTAAAGACCATTTTCCGTTACCATTCATGGACCAAATGTTAGAGCGATTAGCCGGCAACGAATTTTATTGTTTCTTAGATGGTTTTTTAGGGTATTTTCAAATCCCAATTGACCCTAAAGATCAAGAGAAAACTACTTTTACGTGCCCATACAGAACTTTCGCGTACCATCGTATGCCATTCGGATTATGCAATGCACCCGGAACTTTTCAACGTTGTATGATGGCCATTTTTCACGACATGATAGAAAAAACAATGGAAGTCTTTATGGACAATTTTTTAGTTTTCGAAGATTCTTTTTCCTCGTGTCTTGCCAATTTAGACAAAATGCTCAAATGATGTGAAGACACCACATTAGCACTAAATTAGGAAAAGAGCCATTTCATGGTTAAAGAAGGCATTGTTTTAGGACATAAGATCTCTAGAAAAGGAATTGAAGTCGATAAGGCCAAAGTTGATGTAATTTCAAAGCTTCCTCACCCGACGACAGTCAAAGGAATCGAGAAGTTTTTCTCGGGCATGCTGATTCTAACTAAGAATTTATCAAGACTATTCCCAAACTCTCTCGACCCATGACCATCCTTAGAGAAGAACACTCCTCATTTTTCTTAAGATTGCATTCTAGTCCTTCAAACATTGAAAAAGAAAGTTGACCGAAGCTCCAATCACATTGCTCCGAATTGGGACCAACCTTTTGAAATCATGTGCGATGCAAGTGATTATGCAATAGGTGCGGTCCTAGGACAAAGGATTGAGAAGCATTTCTGACCAATTCATTACGCTAGCAAGACCATGACAGAAGCAGAAACGAACTACACAACAACCGAGAAAGAGATGCTTGCAGTAGTCTACGCGTTTGAGAAGTTTCGATCATATCTAATCATGAACAAAAGTGTTGTTTACACGGACCACTCCGCATTGAAATACCTCTTCAACAAGAAAGACGCCAAAGCAAGATTGCTTAGATGGATCTTACTTCTTCAAGAATTCGATTTCTCAGTAATTGATACCAAGGGAGCTGAAAACTATGCAGCAGATCACCTCTCTCGTCTTGAAAACCCTTACGAAAATGTTTTTGATCCAAAAGAGATTACCGAGACTTTCCCTCTTGAAACTTTAAATGCTGTGACTTCTCATGATGACCAAAATACCCCGTGGTTTGCCGATATAGCAAATTACCACGCGGGGAATTTTCTAGTCAAAGGAATGACGAGTCAACAAAAGAGGAAGTTTTTCAAAGACATAAAGCATTACTTTTGGGATGATCCCTACCTCTTTCGTACATGTGCGGATCAAATCATCCGTAGATGTGTATTTGGCCAAGAAGCTCTTGAAATCCTCAAGGCTTGCCATGAAGGACCCACCGGGGGCCATCACAGTGCCAACATCACAGCTCGGAAAGTATTTGACGCCGGATTCTTTTGGCCTACGATTTATAAGGATGCCTACGAATTGATCAAATCTTGTGATGCATGTCAAAGACAAGGCAAAATCTCTCAACGTGATGAGATGCCTCAAAATGCAATCCAAGTTTGTGAAATTTTCGATGTATGGGGTATTGATTTTATGGGACCTTTCCCATCGTCTAGAGGAAACAAATATATTCTGGTAGCCGTCGATTATCTATCCAAATGGGTTGAAGCGAAAGCGCTCCCCACCAACGATGCTCGAGTAGTTGTTAAGTTTTTAAAATCCCTTTTCTCCCGATTCGGTGCTCCGAGAGCGATCATAAGCGATCGTGGGACCCATTTTTGTAACGACAAATTTGATAAAGTTATGTCTAAATATGGTGTCACCCATCGTCTTTCGACTCCTTACCACCCTCAGACGAGTGGTCAAGTTGAAGTCACGAATCGAGGTCTCAAAAGAATTTTGGAGAGGACGGTAGGAGAAAACCGTGCCTCATGGTCCGACAAACTAGATGATGCATTATGGGCTTTTAGGACCGCTTACAAGACTCCAATTGGATGCACTCCGTACAAGTTAGTCTATGGAAAAGCGTGTCACTTACCAGTTGAACTAGAACACAAAGCATATTGGGTTCTAAGCATGCCTAACTTTGATTAAAGACCGCATGGCGTCATCGAAGCTCAACTCAATGAACTTAGCGAGCTCGTGATCAACATACCGAAATTCGCTAATCCTACAAGGAGAAAGACAAAGAAGCTACACGAATTCCAAATAAAGAACCGATATCTTCAATGTGGTGATCAAGTCCTCCCATTTTCAACTCCGATTAAATTTTTCTCACGGAAAAGCTCAAATCCCAATGGTCCGGACCTTTCACAATCACCGAAGTTTATCCTTATGGCACTGCCAAGTTGTCTCATGTCGATGGTTCGAATTTCAAAGTCAATTGTCATCGTTTGAAGCACTACTATGGAGGGGATACACCACCATTGGTTATCCCGGACCTCCAGACTTTCCCTAAGGACAACTAAATTCAGGGATCGAGTCGAGCTTGCGACTCGGTGACCAAAAACAAGCCGCTTCGTGGGAGTTCACCCCATGCTTATCTTTTCTATTTTCTTTCTATTTTCTATTATTCAATGTGTTGTATTGAGGGAGGCTTGTTCTCTTTCCGATTTCTCGATGTTTGTTGCTTGTTTGTTGTGATTTTGTAGGATCAAACCAACAATTTCTAAAGCCTCTCGTGTCCGGTGTTGTTTCCCGTTCAACTCGAGCTTCTCATCCTTTGTGTGAAATTAGTTTGGGGAGATCCATATCCTTTCATCATTATCGATTAACGTTTATCTTTGCATAATTCATAAACGGCTTAGATTTTCGTAGAGACCCGACTTTAAACATTGAGGACAATGTTTCGTTTTAGTTTGGGGAAGGGAATCTATCGATTTGATGTTGCTTGCTTATTGTTTTGTTCTTACGTACCCGTTTTCCCACAAAAATAGCAAAAATTTTAAATTTTTAAGTCATAAATATAATCTCTATCAAAAAAAAAAAATAATAAAAAATAAAAAAAGTTAAGACACGAATGTAGGTTTTCCGTTGGTAAGAATAAGAAGTAATTTTTGACCCGATCGTACGTGTAGAGTTCTAGCTTTCTCCCTTAACAATTAATGATGATAGTTTGTGCTAGTCTCATGTAGACTTTAAACATGCTAGACTTGAATCGTTAGTAAATGAAGGCTTGTGCTAATCTCAAGTAGATTTTAAATATGCCGAGTTGGATTTTATATAGGCTAAGTGTTTGCGAATCTCTTTCTTAGAGATTTTAAATTGCGAAGAATAAGAAATGATAGTGTTATTTATAAGTCATGACATTAAACGTAGAATAGTTGGTTTTCTTTCAAGCTCATAAGTATTAATTGTGGCTTTTTCTCCCATTAGCTTGTTTCACCTTTATATATAATTGTTTAATAAATAGAGTTGTATGGTTTTTTGGTTAATAATTAGCTAATAGAAGTTTTCTTTAGTTCCTTTGTGATTAGGATGAGTACACATCAGGAATACTTAATTTGGCATATTATATGTATCACATTAGCAAATATTTTGCTTATTCCTTAAAGAGCCTTAGGGTATATGGGATAAGTAGAATTCAATAATAATCCGAGACTGATAAAAGTTTGATGTATCTTGCCGGCTCACAACCGATGTTACAGCCTTCTAAAAGGTCGAGGAAGTTACCAAAGTCAAAATATGTTTGCTACATCTTGTCGGAGGCGTGGCCGATGTTGTAGCCTTCTAAAGGACTGAGGTTTAATAATGTTCTATTTTATGTCTTACTTTTGTGCCTTAAAGAGCCTAAGGGTATATGGTGCAAATAAGATTGGTCCATTCATTCTTAAAGATCCTTCGGGGATATGAACATGAATTTTACCCTTGCTTAAGTAGCCTAATAAAAGCCAAATTTTGGTTGCCTCGATGTGGACTTTAATCTTGATGACATTTGATCTTTTGAAAAGGGCTAGGAGCTAATTATTGCGTTCTTAACCGTTACGCTTTATTTTTGGAATTAATAAGTATCGAAACAAGTCTTAAAGAGCCTTCGGGTATATGACTTAAGTAAAATCTTGAGATACAAAAGTAGGATTTGCGGGAGGAAAAGTAAGTACACAATTAGTATTTATGAGTAGTGTTAGTGTCATGACTTGTAATTAACAATGATCTTGTTTTTAAGCTTAGCATGGGAAAAGTGAAAAATCGGGGATGATGAAGTTATCTTTTAGACACTTAATTGTGTTTTTTGTTCTATGATCCTAAAAATTACCAATGAGGTAATGAAAACAATACATTATGTCAACACAAATAAGTTGTAGTTAGGTAGTTAATTATCAAAGAAAAATCATAAAAAGAGAAAAATCTTAGAAAATGGGAAGTCGGGTGTTTTATAACTTGTGATCTCTTATCTCTCTCAACAAAAATCTTTGCTACTTTTCAAAGGTTTAGTTTGGGGAAGTTTCGAGGTATTTGGTTATAAGGCATGTGATATTGCGTGAGGACACACAATCGTTTAGTTTGGGGAATTTTGATAAGTGTAGAATACACATATCCGTTTGTACCTAAAATAACCCAATTAAACCCAAAACAGACCAAAAATGGCAAAAATATGCTTGTATTTGTGTTTTGTGTGTGCAGGTACGGATATATCAAAAATCACAAGAAAACAGTCAAAAACGAGCAAGCACGGACACGAGAATCAGAAGAGTACAAAAAGAAGCCAAAGAATCAAAGCCGAAGCCAGAAAAGTCAAGCCTCAGTCAAATCCAGTCAAAGAAAAGTCAATCATTGGTCAACAAAAGTCAACAAGAACCACAATATTCCATTTTAACCCTCAAAGTTTCACAAAAGTCCAAAAATGTCCCCTCCTCTAATTGGGCCTCACCCGGATCTCAAAAGCCCACTTAACTTAGCCCATTTCCTTTTATAACAACCACAAGGGCCAGTTTTGCAATTGTCGAAAGTTATTTATAACTAAAAAAGGAAGAGAGAACACAAGGGCCAAATTTGCAAAATTATCAAAGTTATAACCGATTTAACTGTCAAAATTTGGGCGCCAAACCCATTTACTATTCACCCATCGTCCCACTTTCACCCTCAGTTAAAAACAAGGGGCAAATAGAAATTAAAGGGTGCTTAGGTCAATTCAAGTGATCGTTTACAAGATGGCAGGGAGAGATTAGTCAAATCAAGGCTCTAAGTATCCCTCTATCAAGCTTTTGCCACGTAGCAATGGTGAAAGCATAATAGAATGTGAGTTTTTGTGCTAAAAGACTCACAAAAGAAGCACAAACGTCACAAAAGAGAATGACATGCTGGCAATCCTCTGGTGTCCACAAATTGATCAAACGGCCACAATAGAAGCTCAAATGATTGAAGAAATGATTGGTTGAGATTGAAAGTTTAGAGAGCAAGGCAAGAGGGCTAGAATCTTCCAAGGCAGGCTATAAATAAGAGCACACTTCTTTCACGCACACAATCTAGTCGTAGCTTAATTTAGTTGTAGCTTAAATTTTAATTTCTAGCTTAATGGTGTTTTTAATCTTGTAATTTTCCTTTTAAGTAATGTAAGAAAGCTTTTTATTAATGAAATTCAGTTTTTCTTAATCTCTCCAAATTTCTTTTTCATAAGCTATCTTAATAAGCCAAGTTGTCTCAATAAGCTAATAAGCTCATTTAAAGCTCTTTCAGTCTATAAGCTGAAATAGAGCTTATTGAATTCAGAATTAATCATATCTAAACCTTTAATCATCTTAACTTACACTTGTGGATTATTGAGCTTTTTGGAAGGAGAACCAAACATGGAAGGGTTCTCAAGGACTTAACTCCTAGCTTATTCATAAGCTAGGAGAGCTTGTAGCTGCCTTTATTGGTCCTCTTGTTTAGCTAGAGGAGTTTGTAAGTTTCTCTTTAATTTCCTTTTATTCTAGCTTTAAATAGTGATCTCATTGCTTTCTATATTTAGATCTGCTTATTTGCTTATTCTCTTTGCTTATTAGTGCTTATTTGAGTTTTATCTAGCTAAATCATCATAGTTGTTTATCTGTTTTTAACTTTCTTAGTTTGAATCATAGATTTTCATATAATTGTCTTAAAAACCTCTAAAAAACCAAAAATATAGTAAAATAGCTTAAGTCTTAGATTATTGCTTATTTAGTTGTTAAGTCATGCTTATTAAAGTAGTTTTAATCTGTTAATTGTCTGGTATTAAGCATTTGTTTAATAGATTTCAAATTTAGTAGCTTAATCATAACTGTCATAGTAGTAAAGGGGTGTTTGGCATAAGTGTGTTTGACCTCTAAAAGTCAACATTACTTGTGCAATTTGCTTGAGTCAGCTGAGTTTTCATTTAAGATTAGTTTTCATTTAGTTTTTATAAGTTAGAGTTCAAAATTTCAAAAGATATGGCTTATTATCTTTGTTTTTACACCAGGGCATTTTGTCTTAGACTTTTGGCTGTGGAAATTTGATCTAAGCCCTCAAAGGCCTAGATCTTACTTGCACTTTGTTTATACACTCTAGTAGAGTGTGTTAAAGTGCAGGATTTCCCTTAGGAAGCCTGCACTTTTGAGTTGCACTTGTGCATAGTGCACCAGTACTAACAATTAGTTAGTACTGTTGTCACTTTTGGCTTAAGATTAAGCCAAGTAATCTTAGGACTTAGCTTTCCAAATTAAGGTAGTATATAGCTTAGAGGTAGCTTAATATAGATTAGGTAATAGATTTAGATTTATTGCTTATTAGTTTAGCTTAATTTGCTGCCATAATTCACCAAAGTGCAGCAGTACTAACTAAAAAGTTAGTACTGCTGTCACAGTTAGTACTGCCACTTTTAGGCTAGTTCTTAGTTAAGTAAAAGTAGGATTTAGGCTCTTAAATTCAAGTAGGATTAAGTTTAGGTATAGCTTAATATAGATTAGGTCTTAAATTTCACTTTCTAGCTTATTAGCATTACTTATCTTTGCTGTCAAAAGTCTTTCAAAAAGATAAAAAAAACCAAAAACAGTAGGAACTTAAGTAGAATCTTAATTTGTTAATTTAGCTTATGAGTCTAGATTTTATAGCTTATATAGATAGATTATAAGTAGTTTAATAAGTACTTAAAGTTTTAGAGTCCAGTTTAGCTTTTTAAGGTTTTTAGCTTATTTGGATTTTGTGCTATTTTGCTTATTTCCTGAGTTTGCTTAATTCATGCTTAATTTCAGTAGCTTAAGAGGATTTCCAGCTCTAGTTTCTTTTCTGAAATAGCTTAAGCATCATATAAGCTTTTTAGAATTCCTTTCCTTTTTAATTTTTAGCTAAAAATAAGCTTTTTAGAGCTTAATAAGTAAAACCAAGGGTTAAACCCTCCTTTCTGAGGTCAGTTCAAAAATAAGCTCTTATTGAGCTTATTTGTTATTTTCAGCCCAAGTAGCTTTTATTAATTTTGTTCCCACTAGCTTCCTTTACAACTTTGCTCTTTCAAGTTTTTAGTGATAAGCACTTTTAGAATTTGAGCTTATAATTGGACTTTGGTTGTTATCGGGGTAGGTCCTCAGGGACCATTCTTGTAATTTTTCTGTTTTAGTTGTTTCTTAGTTAATCCTTGCCCGTTAAATGTTTTAGCCCCGTTAGCCCTTAAGTCTTTTACACAGTTAGTCCCTAAGTTAGTTTTTAATTAGTTTATTTAGTTTTAATTAATAATTAGGGTTAGGTTTTAATTAGTTCAATTAAACTTTTATAAAAAGATAAAAATTAGGGCTTTTATTTTTAGAAAATTTCTGCACATTTTCTTTAATTAGTGTAATTTTTATAAAACTTTTAGGACTTTATTTTTAATAGTTTTATAGTTTTTAATTCATATTAAATTCAAAAATAATCAAAAAAAATGTTTTTCTTCTTCCTAAAATTTTCTTTTATCTTATCTTAGGTTTAAAATTTTAGTTTACACTTTTAGGGGTTAAAATTTAGTTTACTTGCTTAATTGGTCCACATTGATTTTGTTTCCCGTATTAGTTTAATGTTTTTAAATTGTATTTTTATATTGTTGCTTTTTAGATAATCAATCACCCATTTGCTCATTCATAATCAGAATCCGGACTTAATATGAGGGGATTCAAATTTCACTAGTAGTGGGAAATCGACCCGTCCCCTCACGGGTGGGTGATCATTTTATGCCCTGTTTAATATTGTATTATAATATTATATTATATATATTTTTGAGAGTGAATTTTATCAAGGGTAACTTGGTAATTTTCTTAATTGCTCTTAGGGTTATATTATTTTGTGTATATTTTAGGTGTATAAAACTCGCAATCAGTTTTTGGCTCGCCGCTTGCCGGGGTACTAGTGTTTAAGATCCTTCGTTTTTGTGTTTGTTTGATTTGGTTTGAGATCCTTTTCACCCTGAAAGTTCATTCTTGTTTTATATTCAAAAATCCAGAAAAAAAAAATTAAATATATAAAAAGTAGAAAAAAATATTTCTATTTCTTTTTAGATATAAGTAAAGATAAAAAAAAAATAGAAAAAATCAAAAATATAAAATAAATCTGCCTTTTTATTTAAGGAGATAATAGTCAACATTTGGTAAAAATTACAAAATATAACATCTCAACGGAGGTGTTATCATTAATAAGTTCGGTTGAACTTGTTGGTTCCCAAATCGTAATCAAAGATTAACACTATGCAATTTGGTGTCTCTTAGAAGTACGGCTCACATTGAAAAGCAATTTCACGAGCTACCAGAGATAGTAGTTGATTATTTGGTTTAAGTCTCTTTCGTGTAACCGTTAAAATTCATTGCTAAAAAAAAATAGTGTAAAATTTTGTTTTTTAATTTTTAGTTTTTCTTTTTTTTGCGCACTCGTTACGCATCTCGGAAGACGTCGACACTTAACCTCTTTCCGGTTGTTGTTGACAATTTTGATTTAGAAGAACCCAATTGTTGAACAAAACATTGTTCAATGGTCCGATCAAGTTCGATCGATGACAAATGTACAAGACCTATCGAAGGGTTGAAGTTGCTATATAGTTATTGACCACCGTTCAATGCTAATAATTTTGAGCTTAACAACCTTAATCAATTCTTGTGCAAGTAATAAGTTTGCGGGTAGACAAGAACCCACCACAATCACCTTCGATTTTTCAACTAAGGTCATTTTCACGTTTAGACATCTCGAAAGTTGCCGAACACTTTGTAAAGCTTTTTGTTTTTACTTTTTATTCTAGTCGGTGATGCACGAGATTGGTTAGACAAGGAACCACCTAGATAATTCACACATGGCGACGGACCTTGTTTCAAAATTTCATAAATCAATACTTCCCACCTTCAAAAACCTCACTTACTATCGGAATGAGATGATTTTTACCTTTTCTTACCAAAAACCAATACACGAAACCTTCAATGAAGCATTGGGAAGTATTTAAAGGACTCCTTCGTCAATGTCCTCACCATGGCTTCTCGGAACTACACCAACTCGATACTTTTTACAATTCTTTGAATTCAAACGATCAAGATGCCTTAGATTCCGCCGCGGGTGGCAATTTCTTAGACAAGATGCCTCAAGAAGGTTTAGCGATTATTGAAAGCAAGTCAAAAGTTTGTTACTCAAGGATGTCGTGCTAATGATTCAAGAGTGATTACGGATGTACTCTTTTAATTCTTCACCTTCTACATTATTTTTATCGTTATGCAACAAATAGCCGCTTCTCTCGAAGATAAGATGACTATCAAGATGAACCAAATGATGAATGAAATGAAAGCTTTAGTTGTTACTACTCCTGCACCCGTCAAAGCGGTTGAGTAAGTATGTGTCACTTGTGGATCAAATCACCATTTTAACCTTTGTCCGTTAACTCGAGGTGGAAACGATTTTCCCGTTTTTCAAGATAACATCCAACAATTTCAACAAACCGCACCCGTAGGCAATTTTCTCCAAAGAAACCAACCTTCCAATTTGGCAAGTCAAATGAGACCACCGGGTTTCAATCAACCAAATGTTCAAAGCAACCAAGGAAACCAAAACTGATACCAAGGAAACAATTTCAATTCGAATCAAAATCGTGGAACAAATTTTAACCAAAACCGTCAAAATAACCAAAATCAAGTTTATCAAGCTTCACCATACCAACCACCAATCAATCAAGTTTTACCTTACCAACCTCCAACAAATAGTGTGTCTAAAACGGATTTTGAGATCTACGTCAAAGCAAACGATGCGATATTGAAGAATGTGCAAAATCAAAATCAAGGTTTGCAAAATCAAATGACAAATGTTACAAGTTTGTTAACAAGCCTTTGCACCAAGATTAATGATTTAGGCAATACTAACCAAGCTTCAAGTTCAAGTTCGTTACCAAGCTAATACATTCCAAATCCTTAGGAACGAAGCCAAGGCAAACTTACCACTCGTGAGTGGTGCCTCATAGTTGGACCACCGATTCCACGTCGGGGTGGTGGAAAGGAAAGTGGATGGGACAAAGGATTACGGAGCTTACCGAGCACCGAAGACATCCAACCCTCATTGGTTCAAGAAAAACCAAAGAAAAAGAACCAATCGAAGAAGCCTTATTTAGCTACAAAAGACCAAAACCTATTTTCATTACCCTTTTAAGACTTTGCGAAAAAGAGAAAGATCGTGAAAAGGATGATATCTACGTCAAAGTTTATGGAAATTTTCCGTATTCGTCTTTGAGCTAAGTTTCGTGGATGCTTCATTCATATGCAAAAGTTTGCTTGATGTTCAAAAAGATGCTTAATACAAAGACAAGTTAATTGTGTTAACCAATACTCCGTTGAATGGTATTTTTTAGTGCGGTTGTCTAAAAAAAGCTTCAAGAAAAGCTCAGGTGACCCCGGTCGATTTCTCTTCTCATGTGATTTTTCAGAGTTCGATAGTTACTTAGCCCTTGCCGATTTAGGTGCTAGTATCAATCTCATGTTTTTCATTTGGAATAAAGCTTCAACTCTCAGGGCTAACTGAAACAAAAATGGTATTAGAATTAGCCGACCGTTACATTTTCCAATCAACCCGGGTGTAGCCGAATTGTTTTGTCAAAGTAGGGAAGTTTTATTTTCCTGCCGACTTTGTTGTGCTTGATTTTATAGCTGATCCTCGAGTACCGTTGATACTCGGGCGACCCTTTCTTAGGACGGCTCATGCTTTAATCGATGTTTACGAAGGAGAGATTACTGTTTAGGAATGATGATCAATCTTTACCTTAAATGTGGTGATGCACCTTCCATTTCATACAACAATCTTGAATCGTTGAAGAAGGTTTTGATCTAATCGATGTCACTTGTGAAATTTATTCACAAGAAGTACTTGGATTTTCCGATTCCGTTGCTTACAACAATCCTTCTCCGTACTACGATCCAATTGTTTCCACTTCATCTCCAACACTTACTCCGTTTGATGAAAGCGATTTTCTACTCTTTGAGGAAGCCGATGCTTTTATAGCAATCGATGATGAACCAGTTTCACCAGTTTTCAAATGCTAACGTACTTTGATCCCTGACGGGTGACATTCTTCTCGCTTGGGCGGCTCTTCCTCAACAATGATCCATTACCTCACCCAAACCAAGGAGATTACTTACCCGGAATTCAAAAAGAAATTAAAGTTGTTGAACCACATAAGTCTTCACTCGAATATGCTACTTCTTATGAACCAAAAGTTGAAATTCCCGAAGTCGAACTTAAAGAATACCTCACGATCTCGGAGTATGCGTTCTTAGTGATAATACAAGCTTCAGTCATAATTTCAAAAGAGTTAAGCCAAAAAGAAAAGACCTCACTCATTAATGTTCTCACAATCCGAAATCAAGCAATTGCTTGGAACTTTCTGATATACGAGCATTAGATCCTAGAGTTTTGCTCTACAAAATCCTTTTAGAGATGATTACGAACCTTGTTCCTACATCAAGGATGGTTAACCCTATATCCACGACTGTCATCAAGAAAGATGTATAGAAAAACTTTCCTTGGACGGAGGATTGATTTATCCGTTTCGGTAGTCCATGGGTTTAGTACGGTCCATTGTGTTCCTAAAAAGGTGGTTTGACGTTTGTTCACGAACGAAGAAAATGAATTGGTGCCTACAAGGATTATCACGGGATGGAGAGTTTGCATCGACTATCGAAAGTTGAACGAAGCAACTTGTAAAGATCATTTTCCGTTACCATTCATGGACCATGTTATGATCGATTAGCGACACGTAATTTTATTGTATCTTTGATGGTTTTTTTCAGGGTAGTTTCAAATCCCAATTGATCTAAAGACTTAGAAGAAAACTACTTTCACGTGCCTCATAGAACTTTCGCATACCGTTGTATGCATTCGGTTGTGCAATTGCACCGAACTTTCCCATCGTTGTATTGTATGGCATTTTTCACGACTTTGATAGAAAAAAACGATGGAGGTTTTAGGGCGATTTTTCAGTTTTTGGTGATTCTTTTTTCCTCGTGTCTTGCTATTTTGACAAAATGCTTAAAAGGTGTAAAGACACCAAAATAGCACTAAATTAGGAATAGAGCCTTTTCATGATTAAGGAGGCATTTGTTTTAGGACATAAGAATCTCTAGAAAAGGAATTGAGTCGATATGGCAAAAAAAAAAAAGGTTATGTAATTTCTAAGCTTCCTCTTCCAAACAACGTTTAATTAAGGGAATTAGAGTTTTCTGGGGCATGCTGGATTCTATCGAAGATTTATCAAAGACTTTTCCAAATCTTCTCGACCCATGACCATCTCTTACGAGAAGAACACTCCTTTCATTTTCTCGGAAGATTGCATTCTAGCATTTCAAACATTGAAAAAGAAGTTGACCGAAGCTCCAATTCTCATTGCTCCGAATTGGGACCAACCTTTTGAAATCATGTGCGATGCAAGTGATTATGCAATAGGTGCGGTCCTAGGACAAAGGATTGAGAAGCATTTCCGACCAATTCATTACGCAAGTAAGACCATGACAGAAGTAGAAACAAACTACACAACAATAGAGAAAGAGATGCTTGCAGTTGTTTACGCGTTTGAGAAGTTTCGATCATATCTAATCATGAACAAGAGTGTTGTTTACACGGACCATTCCGCATTGAAATACCTCTTCAACAAGAAAGACGCCAAAGCAAGATTGCTTCGATGGGTCTTACTTCTTCAGGAATTTGATTTTAAGGTTATTGATACCAAAGGTGCTGAAAACTATGCAGCTGATCACCTCTCTCGTCTTGAAAACCCTTACGAAAATGTTTTTGATCCAAAAGAGATTACCGAGACTTTTCCTTTAGAAACTTTAAACATGTTAACTTCCAAAGACCAAAGTACCACGTGGTTCGCCGGACTTTGCCTAATCTACCACGCGGGAAATTCATTTAAATAGGATGTCGACTCAAGAGAAAAACAAGTTCTTTAAAGATGTAAAACATTACTTCTGGGATGACCCTTTTCTTTTCAAGACTTGTGCGGATCAAATAATCCAAAGGTGTGTAGATGGCAAAGAAGCTCTCGAAATTCTCGAAGCTTGTCACAGTGGACCCACCGGGGGACACTACGGTGCCAACTTTAACCCCTAGGATGTTTTTGATGCCGGTTTGTTGGCCTGCGGATTATATAAGGGGGGGGGGGGGGAATGCTTCGAAATTTGTCAAATCTTGTGATGCATGTCAAAGACAAGGCAAAATCTCTCAACGTGATGAGATGCCTCAAAATGCAATCCAAGTTTGTGAAATTTTCGATGTATGGGGTATCGATTTTATGGGACCTTTCCCATCGTCTAGAGGAAACAAATATATTCTAGTAGCCGTCGATTATCTTTCCAAATGGGTTGAGCGAATGCGCTCCACCAACGTATGCTAGAGTAGGTTGTTAAGTTCTTAAATCCTTTTTCTCCGATCGGTGCTCCTGAGAGGCAATCATAAGCGATCGTGGGACCTATTTTTGTAACGACAAATTTGATAAAGTTATGTCTAAATATGGTGTCACCCATCGTCTTTCTACTCCTTACCACCCTCAGACGAGTGGTCAAGTTGAAGTCACGAATCGAGGTCTCAAAAGAAGTTTTGGTATGAGGGGCGGTAGGAGAAAACCGTGCCTCATGGTCCGACAAACTAGATGATGCATTATGGGATTTTAGGACCGCTTACAAGACTCCAATTGGATGTACTCCGTATAAGTTAGTCTATGGAAAAACGTGTCACTTACCGATCAGAACTGAACACAAGCATATTGGCTCTTAAGCATGCCAACTTCGATTTAAAGACCGCGGGTTTCGATCATCGAAAAGCTCCAACTCAATGATACTTAGCGAGCCTTGTGATCAAGCTTACGAGAATTCGCTATTCTACAAGGAGAGACAAAGAAAACTACACGATTCCAAGATAAAGAAACCGAATCTTCAAGTTGGTGATCAAGTATTGCTTTTCAACTCCCGATTAAAGATTTTCTCTGGCAAGCTCAAATCCCGATGGTCCGGACCTTTCACAATCACCGAAGTTTATCCTTATGGCACTGCCAAGTTGTCTCATGCCGATGGTTCTATTTCTAACTTAGTCAATTGCCACGTCTTAAGCACTACTATGGAGGGGATACACCACCGTTGGTTATCCCTGACCTCCAGACTTTCCCTAAGGACAACTAAAATTAGGTATCGAGTCGAGCTTGCGACTCGGTGATAAAAAACAAGCCGCTTCGTGGGAGTTCACCCCATGCTTATCTTTTCTATCTTCTTTCTATTTTCTGTTATCAAAAATGTTGTGTTGAGAGAGGCTTGTTCTCTCTCCGATTTCTCGATGTTTGTTGCTTGTTTGTTGTGATTTTATAGGATCAAACCAACAATTTCTGAAGCCTCTCGTGTCCGGTTGATTTGTCAAGTTAATAACTCGAGCTTCTACATCCTTTGTATTGTATTAGTTTTGGGGAGATCCATATCCTTTCGTCTTATCGATTAATGTTTATCTTTGCATACTTCATAAACGGCTTAGATTTACGTAGAGACCCGACTTTAAACATTGAGGACAATGTTTCGTTTTAGTTTGGGGAAGGGAATCTATCGATTTGATGTTGCTTGCTTATTGTTTTGTTCTCACGTACCCGTTTTCCCACAAAAATAGCAAAAAATTTAAATTTTTAAGTCAAAAAAAATTAAAAAAAAAATTAAAAATTAAAATATAAGTGTTAAGACACAAATGTAGGTTTTCCGTTGGTAAGAATAAGAAGTAATTTTTGACCCGATCGTACGTGTAGAGTTCTAGCTTTCTCCCTTAGCAATTAATGATGATAGTTTGTGCTAGTCTCACGTAGACTTTAAACATGCTAGACTTGAATCATTAGTAAATGAAGACTTGTGCTAATCTCAAGTAGATTTTAAATATGCCGAGTTGGATTTTATATAGGCTAAGTGTTCGCGAATTTCTTTCTTAGAGATTTTAAATTGCGAAGAATAAGAAATGATAGTGTTATTTATAAGTCATGACATTAAACATAGAATAGTTGGTTTTCTTTCAAGCTCATAAGTGTTAATTGTGGCTTTTTCTCCCATTAGCTTATTTTCACCTTTATATATAATTGTTTAATAAATAGAGTTGTATGGTTTTTTGGTTAATAATTAGCTAATAGAAGTTTTCTTTAGTTCCTTTGTGATTAGGATGAGTACACATCAGGAATACTTAATTTGGCATATTATATGTATCATATAAGAAATATTTTGCTTATTCCTTAAAGAGCCTTAGGGTATATGGGATAAGTAGAATTCAATAATAATCCGAGACTGATAAAAGTTTGCTGTATCTTGCCGGCTCACAACCGATGTTACAGCCTTCTAAAAGGTCGAGGAAGTTACCGAAGTCGAAATATGTTTGCTACATCTTGTCGGAGGCGTGGCCGATGTTGTAGCCTTCTAAAGGACTGAGGTTATTTATAATGTGCTTAATTTTTGTTTATTTTGTGCCTTTTAAAGAGCTTAGGCGTATATGGTGCATTAAGATTGGGTCCATTCATGTCTTTAAAGAGCCTAAAGGGTTATATGCATGAATGGTACCTTGCTTAAGTAATCCTAATAAAGCCAATTTTTGGTTTGCTCGATGTGACTTTAATCTTGATGCATATTGATCTTTTGAAGGGCTAAGAAGCTAATTATTGCGTTCTTAAAACCGTTACGCTTTATTTTTTTTGGGAATTAATAAATTCAGAAACAATCTTAAAGAGCCTTGGGTATTTGATCTTAAGTAAAATCTTGACGATACAAAAAGTTAGGATTTCGGGAGGAAAAGTAAGTACACGGTTTTATATTTATGGTAGTGTAGTGTGTCATGACTTGTAATTAACCATTGATCTGGTTTTTAAGCTTAGTATGAGAAAAGTGAAAAAGTCGGGGATGATGAAGTTATCTTTTAGACACTTAATCGTGCTTTTTATTCTATGATCCTAAAAGTTACCAATGAGGTAATGAAAACAATACATTATGTCGACACGAATAAGTTGTAGTTAGGTAGTTAATTATTAAGAAAAATAATAAAAAGAGAAAAATCTTTGAAATTGGGAAATCGGGTGTTTTATAACTTGTGATCTCTTATCTCTCTCAACAAAAATCTTTGCTACTTTTCAAAGGTTTAGTTTGGGGAAGTTTCGAGGTATTTGGTTATAAGGCATGTGATATTGCCGGGCATGGAAGGACACTCTTCGTGTTAGTTTGGGGAATTTTGATACGGTGTATAATACACATATCCGTTTTGTACTATTATTAACCCAATTAAACCCAAAACAGACCAAAATTTGGCAAAAAATATGCTTTGTATTTGTGTTTTGTGTGTGCAGGTTCGATATATCAAAAATTCACAGAAGACAGTAAAAACGAGCAAGCACGACACGAGAATACAAGAAAAAGTACAAATAGATGCCAAAGAATCAATGCCCGAAGCCAGGAAAAGTAAGCCTTAGTCAAATCTATCAAAAAAAAGTTCAATCATTTGGTCAAACAGAAGTCAACAAGAACCACTATATTCCTTTTAACCTTAAGTTTACAAAATTCCAAAAATGTCCTCCCCATCCTTAATTTGGGCCTTCACGAATCTCTAAAGCCCACTTAACTTTGCCCATTTCCTTTTATAACAACCACTAGGGCCCTTATTTGCAAAAAGTGTCATGTTATAACCGATTTAACTGTCAAATTTGGGCACCATAACCATTTACTATTCACCCATCATCTACTTTCACCTCAGTAAAAACAAGGGGCAAATAGAATTTAAAGGGTGCTTTAGGTCAATTCAAGTGAAGTGTACAAGTTGGCAGGGGCGAGATTAGCAAAGTCAATGTGAGCGTTTTCAAGACTGCTTTGTGGCTAATCTTGTTTGCTAGAGGAGTTTGTAAGTTGCTCTTTTATTGCCTTTTATTCTTGCTTTAAATAGTGATATCAGTGTTTTCTATATTTAGATCTGCTTATTTGCTTTATTCTCTTTGCTTTTTTAGGGCTTTTTTGATGTTTTATCTAGCGAATCATCATAGTTGTTTTATCTGTTTTTAACTTTCTTAGTTTGATTCATAGTGTTTATATAATTGTCTTAAAAACCTTCTAATAAAAAAAACCAAAGATTAGTAAACATAGCTTATGTCTTTGATTTTTGTTATTTAGTTATTATAGTCATGCGGTTTTATTGTAGTTTTATATTATGTTAATTGGCTGGTATTAAGATCTGGTTTAATTGATTTTCAAATTTAGTAGGCCTATTCATTTAATGTCTTTATGTTCTTAATAGGGGTGGTTTGGTTTAAGCTACTTTGACCTCCCAAAGTCAAAGTGAGTTTTTGAAATTGTTTAAGTCAGCTTAGATTTCACAAATAATCATTAGGCAAAGAGGTTTCAAAAGTTAATTTTCATTTTTCAAAAAGTTATGGCTTATTATAATGGTTCCAGCACCAGGGCACTCTTAGTTTAAAGTTTGGATTGCTTATTCTTATTCTAGGCCCCCTTTGGCTTGTGTGTGCTTAAATCTGAACTTAACACACTCAATTGAGTGTGTTTAGTGCATTAGAATCCCCAGGGTAACTTGCACTATTGGTATTGCTCTTGTGCAAAGTGCATCAGTACTAACCAAAAGGTTAGTACTGTTGTCACAGTTTGTACTGCTACTTTTGGCTTAATTTTTTGTTAAGTAAGAATAGGATTTAGGATTTTAAATTCAAGTAGGATTAAGTTTAGGTATAGCTTAATATAGATTAGGTCTTAAATTTCACTTTCTAGCTTATTAGCATTACTTATTTTTGCTGTCAAAAGTCTTTCAAAAAGATAAAAAGCCAAAAACAGTACTTAGGAATTTTAGGATTTTAATTTGTTAATTTATGGTTATGATTCTAGTGTTTACGCTTAAATAGATAGATTATTAGTAGTTTAATAAGTCCTTAAAGTTTTAGAGTCTAGTTTAGCTTTTTAAGGTTTTTAGCTTAATTGGATTTTGCACCTTTAAGTGTCCTTGCTAAGTTTAGCATTTTCTTTATCATTTTCAGTTGCTTTAAGGTGTTTCCAGCTTTTATTTCTTTTCATTTTTAGATTAAGCACATCATAAGCTAATTAGAACTTCTTTCTTTTTTCAGTTTGAATTAATTTTGAGTCTTTTATAGCTTATTTTCTAAAACTAAGGGATAAGACCTCCTTTCTGAGGTCAGTTTAAAAATAAGCTCTTATTGAGCTTATTTGTTATTTTCAGCCCAAGTAGCTTTTATTAATTTTGTTCCCCCTAGTTTCCTTTACAACTTTGCTCTTTCAAGTTTTTAGTGATAAGCACTTTTAAAATTTGAGCTTATAATTGGCCTTTGGTTGTTATCGGGTTAGGTCCTCAGGGACCATTCTTGTTATTTTTTGTTTTATTTGGTTTCACAGTTAACCTTGCTGTTAATTGTTTTTAGCCCGTTAGCCCTTAAGTCTTTTACACAGTTAGTCCCTAAGTTAGTTTTTAATTAGTTTATTTAGTTTTAATTAATAATTAGGGTTAGGTTTTAATTAGTTTAATTAAACTTTTATAAAAAGATAAAAATTAGGGCTTTTATTTTTAGAAAATTTCTGCACATTTTCTTTAATTAGTGTAATTTTTATAAAAATTTTAGGACTTTATTAGTTATCGTTTATATAGTTTTTCATTTATTTAATTCAAAAATCTAAAAAAAATGTTTTTCTTTTTCCTAAAATTTTCTTTTGTCCTATCTTAGGTTTATAATTTTAGTTTACATTTTTAGAGATTAAAATTAGTTTACTTGCTTAATTGTCATATTTTATTTGTTTTCTGTATTAGTTTAATTGTTTTTAATTGTCCATTTTAATTGTTGCTTTAGATAATCAAATCATCCATTTGCTCATTCAAATCAGAATCCGGACTTAAACGAGGATTCAATTTCACTAGTCGTTGGGGAAACGACCCGGGTGATCTTATTTGCCCGGTTTAATATACGTATTATATATCATATTATTTATATTTTTGAGAGTGAATTTTCCTTAGGGAATTTTCTTAATTGCTTTTTGAAGTATTTTATTATATATATATTTTATAGTATATAAAACTGCAACCAGTTTATTTCAATTTTCCCTTCGCGATCAAGCTAGCAATTGGCTTGAACATCTTCCAGCAGGATCCATCTCCACATGGGAGGATCTTACTACCCGATTCCTTGCTTAATTCTTTCCACCGGGAAGGACCGCAAAACTCCGAAACAATATCTTGATGTTCCAACAACATCATTGAGAATTTTTTTCTAAAGCATGGACTCGTTTCAAGGACTTACTCCAAAAAGTCCCTCGTCATGGCATAAACCTTTGGCTCCAAGTCCAAAATTTTTATGACCATGTCAATCCCATCACAAGACAAACCATTGACCAATCGGCCGATGGTAAGCTTTGTTACCTCAAAGCTGAAGAATCCTGACCATTATTAGAGGACCTCGCTCTCTATGACAACGAAAGTTAGAACTACCCAAGGGATTTCACCAAGCCGGTCAAGGCAATCGTTTTGCCTCAAGATGTCCCGAGTACATCCGACCGCCGTTTAATCGAGCTCAAAAATCAAGTTCAACGCTTGATGGAAGCTCATCTTGCTCCGACACAGCCTACTCAAGTGAACAAAATCACTACCTCATATGAAATCTACAGTGGTCCCTATGACACTCAGTATTGCATGAAAGATCCCGAACGAGCCTTTGTTGAATACGCATCCTCGCGTATCGACGAAGCAGGAGGTAAGTGACATACCTTCAAGCCCGAGCAAAACAACCTTGGGGACACCTACAAACCATACTGGAAAAGTTACCAAAACCTTACGTGGAGACAACCCCAAAATTCCTAAAATAATTTCTCAAACCCACCTAACCGGTTCCAACCCAACGGTTCATTCCAAAACCGTTCCTTCAACAACCGTCCTCAAAATTATAACAATCAATCAAATATAGAAAAACTGGTTTCCGAATTCATAGCATCTCAAGACGCTAGATTATCTAAGTTTGAAGCTGATTTCAAAAGACAACAAGGCGAGATGACCAACAAAATCGACACTGTGTTAAAAGCCATTACCGACCAAATAGTTGGCGCACTACCTAGCGATACGGTTAAGAACCTAAAACTGGGGACTCATCCAATTTTGTCTGCTCGTTCTTACCCAATTGAGGACCCACAATTCCCAGCCCACATCCATAGCTTTATTAACACCATCATAATCCACCCCAAGCAGCCTAAAGAATCCCAAGTCAATGAGTCTGATGTATAACAAGAAGATGAAGGCAGCCTTGGAAACACCAACTCCAACCCATATCCATAACCTGATCCATTAGCTTCCATCGCTACCGAGCAGGTGCGAAAGCTAAACTTGATGCTTGAATTGCTTAGATTGGTTCCTCGATCCTCCAATGCAAAATTTATCTGCTTTAAAGAGGATGATGGTGAAGTAATGTTCATCGAGATCATACGAGATGATGAACCTCAATGTGAAGATCCCAATGAAGGAGATGGGGCAACAACGGAAGGACCACCGGTAGAATACTTCGACACACTCCCTACTAAAGATGAGCTAACCTACCATAGGTTTTGGTCTTAAATAATCCTTCACAACTAATGAGCAAACTTGAATAAGCCCTAAATAAGCTCTTGATAAGCCGACCAAAGAAAGAAAGAAAAGAGATGAAAAGGAAACTTAGAAACTTAGATTAGAGAGAGAAAGGTGAGCTACAAGTGTGTGACAAATGTAACCAACACCCTCTCCATGTGTGGAGAGGGTTCTTTTATACCCTTAGCCATGTACTTGGCACATGGGATTTTCTACTTGGATCGGGCTTGGCTAAACTTGGGCTTTGAGCCTGAAACACGGACAATATTAGATTACAATCCAAGCCCGTTGAACCCGACTAGCCTATTACAATACAAGACATAGTTTGAATTTATAAGACTGATAACATTCTTGTTTGACTTAATAAAATTAAGGCTAACAATAAGTACCTAATGAGCGGCCCAATTCCTTCAATATTTCTAAGAAACACCTTCATCACGAAAGGATGTCCCTCCAACCTAAAGATACCATGCAATATTGGGTATGTGCATATCAAAAAAGCTTACATTGACCTTAACTCCCCCTTAATATTATGACCCGAATGTTGTATAATTGGATCATGAGGAGAAAACTCAACCCTAGGGAGGATGCAAATGAAGGAGTTAGTAATTTCATAGGAAGGATTAAAGGAATACACGTCTTCGTAGGAAACTTTACCTATATCGTAGACTTCTTGATTATTGAGGATATTAGCTCGATCATAGACCCTAGGCTAACGCAAGTAATACTAGGTAACCCTTTTATTGAAATATCCAACATGACTCACGACCAACAAGAAGGTGTAGTTAGGTTCATTAACAGAAACGACGAAGTTGCCTATAAGATGCCCCATAAGATAGAACAATACAACTCATTATCAAACCTTGAGAAAGAGCACACAAAGTCAGTCTATCTTAGGAACAAAGAAGATTAAAGAAGAGGGGTAGAGTATGTAATGAGCAAGATACTAGGATTTTACAAAGAATGCCTAGAGCTGGGACCCGAATACCTAAATGGAGTGAAAGACGAAGGAGAAGTCACGTAAGGACGTGTGAATTCGAGTCTAGCTACAAGACTCATTAATAAAGAAAAGCGCTTCTTGGGAGGCAACACAATTTACTTTTCCCGCATATTAGGAGTGTCGTGTGTCTTAATTCTTTACCATTTGTTTTATTATGTTTGAAATATCTTGTAATCATGCTTTGTTTGTCTTTAACCTCGTCTTAATTTCAATCAAAGGTATTTTGCAAAACAATAAGTGTAGGGGAATTTATTCAGCTTTTGAGCCAAATTCAAACATGTTGAATAAATTGTTTAGATTAATTCGCGTCATATGATTGAATTGTGAAATCTCAGGTTTTATGTACAAGAATTAACTTATGGAATCAAGTGCAGGAAATTTTTCATCAAAAACAAAAATTTCATTTTCACATACTGTGGAGACGGCGTCACGATTACACGCGACGCCATCACCACGACACCTATGACGGTGTCACACCAACCCCGACGGTGTCAAACGCCTAGGTCCAGAAAACTCAAAGTTTTTAACTATTTTTGAAAATAAAACTTGCACAACATTTAAAATATGTAATATTCTTTTATAAACCTGCATAAAACCACGAGCCCAACAATTCTCTCATCCCACCTTTACTATTTTATCAAGTTGAACCCTAAATTCACATTGTATATTTGGTAAAACGCACGTTTTATGCTTGGTTTAGTTGTCTATGTCTTTGATTACAAGTTATATTTGATGAGAAGAAGCTTGGAAGTTCTTATGAAGTTTCATTGGATGATTCTTGGAGGACGATTTAATCAGTTATCGCATGTTTCTTTACCATTATTGAGTAAACTAGGGGAGTATAGCTTCTTTTTCTTGTTTTCTTTTTCCCTTTTATCTGTTCTAACGGGTACTTCTAGAGAACATTGGGGACAATGTTCAACTTAAGTGTAGGGGGAAAACAAACCTTAGAAACTATTCTTTCATTTGTCATTTGCTTTGTCCTTAAAATGATGGATAATATATCGAAACATAACATAAGAAGGTGATTTTTACCCAAATTTAAATTTTTTTATGACACATACCGACGAAAACCGAGTATTAATAGCATCTCATGGATAGGAATTTATATGACTAGCACAAAACCCTCAAAATTCCAACCCGACAATGTGAGGTTCGCCCTTAGATATTATACCTTTAGCTTGTTCGAGTTAAGGAGTGAGCAATCATGTGTGTCTATTCCATCATTACGGATGTGTATGCGTGGTTTTGTCGCCTTTTCTGGAACATTGGTATCGGTTACTTTAGGATTATAAGAGTGTACCGGTAGTATATTAAATTCTAGAACTTGTTATTGTGATGCATTTCGAGACCGCATAGTAAGTATTAGGATTTGCTTGATAAGAGGCATTAGGAATAACCCATGTTTTAAACCTGTAATTGTTATGATGGTCACCTCGGTCATATAACTATCTCACACCCTTGCCATGCACTCACCTTTAGTGCAGGATACCCCTAGTACAACCCTCTGAGCCTATCCTTTTTCACGGTTCTTATAATTTTCTAGTGGATCCCAGATTATTAATGAAGAGCATTGTTACCCTTAAACCAATTGTTACACCCAAAAATCCTTAGCCTACCTTATATGTACTTACCTTTAGTACATTATTATGCTTAACCCAAGTTAATTATTTGAGTACGTAGTTGCTAAGTCCTTATCCTTATAAATATAATTTTGGGACGATTAGGATTCATGTAGTATTTATTTTGCGAAAGAATAGGGAAGAAAAGTTAAGTCAATACCCCCATATGTTTGTCAAATGATCTCCATGTTATTTTTGATCCACCTCAAATCGGGTTATTAGTTAGATTGTATATATCGAGCATGTAAAAGCTTAAGTGTAGGGGTATGTATTATAAACCCCATGTTGTATTATGTTATTAAAAAAACAAGAAAAGAAAAAGAAAGAGATTGATGTAGAGTTGTGTAGAGTTTGTATATCTTCGTTCGAGTCTTGGCTTAGCAACCAAACTAACGTATATTCGTGTAAATAATTAGCTAACCCTTCCACTCCAAATTCACCCAAAGCCACCCAAATGTATCCTATTTGTTTCTATTTCCATTATATGTTATCTTACACCTACACCCCACAACCCTTAAAAGACCTCTTAGATAGTAATGATTAATGCTTGCACCTAGCGGTGGAGGTTTGATCCTTTACCAAGCTTATGGTAATTTATATGTTATGACAGGTAATGAGTGTGATTTTCCATTCCCCCCCATTGATGTGTTGTTGTGTGGTGTATATTTTTATGATTCAAGTTTTAAATTTATATTTTGCCAACTTAACCAAAAACAACACTTTAACGGGCAGTGTACCCGATCGGTAGTAGTTTTGTGGTAAGTAGGATGTCAAACACTTGGAGTGAGGTTAAATCTATCAATTTAATTAATATCTTGGTTGTCTAATCTATGTTAATTCTATTCTAATCTAAACCTATGTTAAACCTATGTCAGTCTAAATCCTAATTCTAATGGAAAAGGGGGGTTTTTAGCCTAAGAGACTGGCACGGTTTGGTTGGTGACTATAATCAATTCAAGAAACTGTTACCCATGCAAGCTAATAGACAAAAGATAAAATAGCGGTCAAATCTTATATAAGAAAACTGTATTAACCATTATTAATCCAATTAGAACGTTGATTTGTTTATTAAGTGCAATGATTTCTTCTCTCGAGGTGGCATATCATTCTTAAGACTTAGGCGTTACATCTTCCTAAGACCTAGACACATTAATTCTATCATAATTAAAGCATCCGCATAAATCATCCTTATTTGCTGATTATAATCTATCTTAGGGATTAAAGCAATAGTGATCTTGTTAAACCCTAGCTCATAAAGACTTTACCCACTTACTGTATAATGGCAATCTATACAGTAGTAGTCTACTTATCCAACTATCCAATTGTAGGTTCCCGATTAACACGTCATAAACACAAATCGAAACAAGAAAGGAGAAAGAGAGATGTTAGTGAGAGAGAGAAGAGGAGAGAGTTGAGAGAGAAAAAAGAGAAAATGAAAATAGATTTATAAAAACTAGATATTTTCTAAAAAGAAAATATCTATATATATGAGATATTTTCTGAAACTATTTCGGACTCTAGATAAGTTTGATCCACTTAGCGAGATCCAGTTGAATTATAGGCCGCATACAAAAGCGCGTAAACAAGTATAAATTGATAAATATAAACAAGCACGCAACGATAAATCAAGAAATCGATATAAACAAATACCAAACATTCAAATCTTCATAATAATGGCTAATACCCAAAGGTATTAGCCTTCAAACATCATAATAAATACAAGAGTAATAATTTAGCCAAGGTAAACTAACCGAGTTAACGAATGATACCAAAAACTGAACGATTACAAATGTATATGGAATTACACGATGTCTCCTATGGAATTGAATACGTTGCTCGACCTCTTCTGCTCTTTTTCCCTTCTAAAAATAGACTTTTGTAATTTAGGTATCGAGAATATGATTTAGCACACTTAAAACTCGTTTTTGAGTTTTTTATTTATAATGTCTGGAAGTTAGTTCAATACGGCGATCCAAGGAGTTGGATACGACCTATTGGGATTTCTTAGAGTAGGGACCACATTTTATATCTTCCAGAATATTATAATATCCATATCTTAAATACAGCGTATTGAGATCCTTTGGATACGGCGTATTGGCCTTTAAATTCCTTTTTGTGGTCTTTGGTGAGTAGCAGCACAGGATACGCCGTATCTTCTTGATGGATACGGCGTATTGGTCTTCAGAACAGTACTCTTCAAAATATCTTTATTTAAGCTCCATAGTACGTGCCTTTTGCTCTCCTTCACCAATTACTCCATAATTACTGCAATTCTCAAATATAAACGATTAAGTAACAATTCTTTGTAATAACTATACAAAATGGGTTAATATCATAGGATAAATGATGCTATAAAATAGACGTTATTTGATGTTATCAAATATCCCCCACTTGAATCCTACTTGTCCTCAAGTAGCCTTTAGAAGTATACAAAAAGTATCCTAAGGATATTTTCCGTTAAAGCATTAATTTCGATCTATTTCAGGTAACACAACCAAACACCTCACGAAGTAGGAAGATGAAAACACTCAAATCACTCAACTAATCTATGTGGTAATATGTAACTAATTCCCTCAATTGCTCGGTCGTGACGAGTATTCTATCATAAGCTTGGCAAGGATACACATCTCTACCACTAAAGCTAAGGAGTAACAAGTTTATAAAGGTAAATATGGGTTTTTGTATGGAAGGCGTACGGTTGATTACTCTAAATAATCTTTCATCGATCTCAATGTTCTAGGAGGGCGACAAAGCCCACCCATACACACACGAATTCCACAGATAACAATAAAACAAGTTACTGCTCATTCCCACCTCGAAAAAGCTAAAGATTAGGACTAGTAGAGTAATATAGGGTAGGAACCTTCTAACTTTCACCAAAAGTTGTAAACCAACGAGGCAGCTGAGACATGCATACACACTCGAATCCACGGGATAGACACACACACTCGACCATATCCACGTTCGAGTAAAATGGCTAATCATCAGGTGAGAGGGAAGTAAATTGTTGTTAAATAAAATCAAGAAACAAATAGATTAAGACTAAGATACAAGTATCTAGACGCTTAGTTCCAGACCGTTATTATGACAAAGACACAACTATTTACAACGTCTTGATCATAGATCAAAAACAACAACCTAAGTTAGCGTTCCTATAACGGTCAACTTCCTAATCATCCCAAAACTTTACATACTCTACAAGGTAAGTGGCGATATCTTCCACTTGTACAATACTACTACATCGATGTTTTCCTGACGTATCAACGAATAATCGATACCTTCGTATAATTCCCTTCGATTTTATAATAAAGCTCTTTGCGAAATTGATTATCATCAAACTTCTCTCTTGTTTTTTTGCAATTTTTCTCATTTTTTTGTTTTTTTAACTATCTAAACTTCAAATCTTAGTGTAGTTTCACCGTCTTCATGATCATAATAATTCTGGATAATTCCTTTGGTAGTTTCTTCGTTCTTCGGATTCACCATCAATTGTGAATGTAGGAAAATCACATGAGCTTTGACTACTAATATACATTCCCACTTGCAATGTGTAAATTTCCAACCGCACCAAGATAGAAAATGACACTAACTCGGGAAATACAAACTTTACACTTTAAGCAACTAGCAACTGTAAATTAAACTTTAATCTAACAGGGTAGGTTAAGGTGTAATGGTGTAATGAAACAAATAGTTGGTGTAAATTCCTAAAGGATTGGCTCTACGGGTTGTTCTAGTGGATCATCAATCTAAAGATGATAGTGGAAAAAGGGTTTAAATAGGAGGTTAACTAACCAGTGTAGTTAGTTAATAAACAACATGTATAGGCGATTTGGTTATAATCCTAAGATTTACCAATTTAAACAAGTTACTCCAATTAAATCCATAATACTCATTATTGTGGTCTCGAGTAGATATACCAAGCCAAGTTCTAAAGTCTACAACATCACCAACACACTCATATTTTATAGATTTTGGGTAAACATTTGGAAACGGAAAGGTTAAATCCTCACAATATCTAAAAGGGTTATTGTGTGCGGGTTATGTAAAAAGTAATTTTACAAAAGTATGCTTGAAATTTTTTTAAAATTTGAGCATAATTTAAGCATTTTATTGTGAAAATTAGGACAAGTTAACATTCTAATTCCATCCCCCACTTAAATTATACAACGTCCTCGTTGTATCGATAAAACATTAAATACGGGAATTTAAAAAGAATTAGAATGAGAAACTCCCTTGATATTTGCTCGGTAGATTCTCCAATTTGCGTTTATGAGCAATAATTCGTGTTGAACAACCGCCTTGAAGTTTCAAGACTCCAACACTTCAAGAATTCTAGATTCGTAGATTCTCCACCAATATTCGTCGATATTTCTTTCACGAGGTCCTGTGTAAAATATAGGAAAAACAAGTGTATTCCTATCTTGGTACCTACGGTTAATTTAAACTAAACTAAAACAAACTAATTATGAGTCAGACTGTGGATACGGCGTATCAAGTTAATGGATACGACGTATTCGCAGAAATGACAATAATCTTTTTAAGGTGCATAAAAATAAAGACTGATAACGTCCAGACAATCAATAAGCCGTATGGTATGGGGCGGATACGCCGTATTGAAGTCTGGAAAGACATACTCGATAACAAAATTAAATAACATTCCGGGTTGTCTCCCAGGAAGCACTTTTGTTTACAATAAAGTCTTTAAATTAGACTTTTCTTTAGCTTCCTTTTACTCCAACTCATGCACGCTAATGTGCCCGCGTGTGAGCCATTCTTCCATTGATGGAACTCGGATAAAGTCGGGTCCTAGATTTAAAACTCCTTTGTAGAACCTTTTTAGCTTTTGATATGAGTGCGAGATTCCGTTCATCTTATCTTTCTTACTTAGCTTCAGTAATGGTGGGATTTGTTGCATTGCTCATTAGTGTGGTTTTTAAACCTCAGATGTGATCGCACCATTTGGTAAGTTACTTCATCATCACCATTGTAAAGGGTAATAATTCCATTGAACCGTCTTGTTTTAATCCCAACTTCTCTTTCATGATTGGTTCGCCAAAATATACATCGCCCATTTCATTTCACGTAAGCATCCTTATTCTCCAATACTGCAAAAATAGTCATCACAGAAAAATTCCAACAAAGATAGGCCATTCATTTTATGGGCCTTACAATTTTATTCCTTTGTTCACCGATCTTATTTTTCATTATTTGAATTGTGAAATTTTCTTAACATCATGTTGACATACAATAATGGGAAAAAGTTAGCGTGAGTAAATTCAAATCCTATCATGCATGAAAACTTTAAGTTATAGTCGATGCGCACTATAATATGGATATTTCTTTATCGCATTGGTCACAATAACTAGGGTAATCATTAATTCCAGTATCAAGATCTTTATTCCTAGTTATAAATTCCTCAATTACCTCACCTTCCTCAATGGTGGGTATTAAATTATCTCCTTGATTTCTCCTAGGCTTAAATGGTTCATTTAGATCATTTAATTCAATGTAGTCTTCCAAGAAAGGGTCTAATGATCTATTTAACACCAAAGTATCTCTCATAAGCCTAGCCTCTAAATCAAGTTCCATTCGTTCACTCAAACTTAGCATGTAGACCCTTCTAATTATACTACTAGCAGGTTTAACACTTTTGAAAATAATCTTTTCTTCCCCAACTCTTAAAGTAATCTTTCTGTTGGGAATTATGCATTCCTGACTTAGTACCGTTAGTTATATTAGTTAGTACCGCTAGTTATAATTTGTACTGACAGTACAAAATGTTAGTACTGATCAGTTAGTTAGTACCGTTAGTATAAAATAGTTAGTACCGTTTATAAGATATGCATGAGATATCTTAGGAAAGGATATGCATGATATTTGTATGCGTTTTGTAAAGCCCATTAGGATTTCCTTAGTCTATAAAGGAACCCTAGGCATAGTTAGTAGATATAGTTCTACACAGATCAATAGAGATCGAAATTGCAATCATAGTTTGTAATCTGTACCCTAGGCAGATCTCAAGTTTAATACAAAGTTCTTTTGTTGATTCATTAATACTGTTCTTCTTAGCATTTTTGAATTTAGTTTCAGCACATAATCAATAGTGTTCAATCAGTGTTTCATTATTGTTTGCTTCTAGAATTATCTAAAGGAACATAACCCTTTACAAGTAAAGGTTAAGATCTCTATTCTTTGTAAAACGATCAACAAGTGGTATCAGAAGCTTGTTTATGGAAACTCTGAATTAAGAAGAAACCTCAATTGTAAGATGCAACCAATAACAAGACATTCCTCCAGCCTACTATCACAGCAATTAATATTTCCCTATCATCAGGAAGGGAGAATATGATATTTGGAGCATAAAGAATGTGACATTATCTGTCACACAGACCAGTAACTATGGTGTTGTTTTTGTCAATGGAAGATCTAGAGAAGAGCCTGCACCAATTGCGGAAACATCTGCTCCTCTGCTCCTAGGATGTCCAAACAACTGCCTACTTAAATCGGAATAAGGCTAGAGTTAGAGCATCTTGCTTTTAGAATTACCTGAATGAACTACCTCCTCAATGTTTCATAATGTTGCAGATGCTAATCTCTCTAGGAAGCACTAAATTCAAGGTATGGAGGTAATGAGAATCAGAAAGGATACAGAAAATGTTCTAAAAACATCAGTTTGAAAAATTTATCTACTGCATCAAATGAAAGTCTGGAAAAGGCTTATGATAAGTTCAAAAACTCATAGTCAATGAGGTTCATGGTGCGCCAATATCAAAGTAAGATAACTCAACCAGAAGTTCTAAGAAGTCATCCTCCTTCATGGAATCAAATTGCTTCTTAATCATGAGAAATAAGCCAGAATTGATTGAGATTGATATTTTGGATGACCTCTAAAACAACTTAGGGTCTATAAAGAGGCGATGAAAAGGTCGTCAAGTTCCACTTATTCTCAGAACTTGCATTTCTTTCCTCTGAAGAACAATGAGCAGTACTAATGAAGTAGTACATGCCAGTGGAGATTTTGGGGTTAGTATGCTGGAGGAATTAGCTTTAAGATTAACTACCCTATGTGCTTATGACTGTTAGCATGTCTTTCTTTGCCACAAACATCAACCAGTCCTCACTTGAAATGAGGATTTCAGTAGATTGATGAAGAAGACTTGAAGAATTTGATCTTGATGGAGGGGCTAGGATGGGGCTTCTTCAAAGTGAGAAATTCATTCAAAAAGACAGGAGGACATGATTTTAAAGAAAATGACTTGTTTCTCTTGATAAATCAAAAATTGAGTGCTATAACTATCACAGAAAAGGGCACTTTGCTAGGGAATGCAGATCTGGAAGGAATCAAGGGAGAAGATCTTATGGTGACTGTAGGATCCCGTATAACACTTCACTTCATATCATACAACACGAATCGAAGAAGAAAAGAGAAGAAGAAATGAAGGTTTTAGAGAGAGAAATAAGAGAGAGAGTTGAGAGAGAATATTGAAAAGGAAATGAGAAAGATATATTAAAGTGAACTCTTGCTTACCTTTTCCAAAGAGGAAAAGGTATATATACCCCGACATTTTAAAGTGACGTGCGGGATATTTGACTAGGACCTGGGCTCGGGTTTTGCTTGGGATTAAACCCAAAACATATACAATATTAGATTAACTATCGAGCCC